>JAQBSW010005381.1:0-2500 GCA_029291075.1 Eudiplozoon nipponicum | reverse complement strand
ATTAATTACCCGTGTTACCTGATGCTGTGTTTAGTTTATACTGAAAATACATATTTTTTTAAATTTTGCTATATAACTTCATCTGAATATATCTTCCCCAAGTGTTTTGGTATATGTTGTATGAGGGAAGAAATTTAGTGAATAGTTAAAAATTTATGTCTGAAGAAATTCCAAATAAGTTCCTCCTGGAGGAAAAGCTAACCAAAACGATCAGAATAGAACTTAAAGTGCGTGCAGTTTGTAACACAGGTGGCGTAAAGAATAGAGGTCCTGCTCTCTATAAACGGCATACTAGTTCAGGTTCTGTCCGTGATAAATGCTAGACAGAACTTGCCGTGTTCCCATTAAAAAAACAAACCGGTCTACCAGATAAATTAGATTTGCTACTTGGTGTTGTGCTTAGTTTATACTTGCAATATATAGTCAAAACTCTGTCATTAACAATCAATTGTATATAAATTCTTCAAATTCCATGTTTTCTGCTGCATAAAGACAACTCGGAGGTGATTAGTGAGAATTTCAGATTTTAAGAGATTACAAATTGGTTCCATTTAGAAGGAAGGCTAACCAAAAAGACAGTGTATGACTTAGTGCTTACTGGCGACTCATCAGTAGGAGCCGGTATTACGCCCTTTAACCACTATATATTTGGTAGAAGAATGTGGAATAATAGGGCTGTACAATCTCCTAGACGAATGTGTAAACCTGTAATAGTGAAGCTAACATAATCTAAAGTCAACAACAATGCGACTTCAATGCTAACTCACACTATATAATATATATACCGAGTCTGTAAAGGATACTAACACTATGGCTATTGTGTTAGTAACTGATACCTTTTTTGAAATTGATGAGTACCGATACTAACACTATGGTTTCCGAGTCGGTACATGATACCAACCTGATGGATATAAATTTATGCTAAAGTTCACCCAAATTGAGAATTGCAACAATTTCCGAACACCTGTTACTCCAGTTAAACCATACACTCTGGCCTTCATCGATATCAGTTATCACATTTCGCGGTAAGCATGACATCATTCAATTCAATATATTACAGTTAATACTGTTTGTTGCGAAGAGCTAATATATATGCAAGTATGTATTAGGTTTTGCGAACCTAGTAACAAATTAGTTCAGTTGTGACCAGAAGGATAAACCAAAGGTAGCATGAACGGAAAGTATAATCTCATGCACATTCGTTTCGTGCTTACTGGCGACTCATCAGTAGGAGCCGGTATTACGCCCTTTAACCACCATATATTTGGTAGAAGAATGTGGAATAATAGGACGGTACAATCTCCTAGACGAATGTGTAAACCTGTATAGTGAAGATAACATCATTTAAAGTCAACGACAATACGACTTCAATGCTAACTCACACTATATAATATATATACCGAGTCTGTAAAGGATACTAACACTATGGCCATTGTGTTAGTAACTGATACCTTTATTGAAATCGATGAGTACCGGATACTAACACTATGGTTTCCGAGTCGGTACATGATATCAACCTGATGGATATAAATTTATGCTAAAGTTCACCCAAATTGAGAATTACAACAATTTCCGAACACCTGTTACTCCAGTTAAACCATACACTCTGGCTTTCATCGATATCAGTTATCACATTTCGCGGTAAGCATGACATCATTCAATTCAATATATTACAGTTAAATACTGTTTGTTGCGAAGAACTAATATATATGCAAGTATGTATTAGGTTTTGTGAACCTAGTAACAAATTAGTTCAGTTGTGACCAGAAGGATAAACCAAAGGCAGCATGAACGGAAAGTATAATCCTTCTGGTCACAACTGAACTAATTTGTTACTAGGTTCGCAAAACCTAATACATACTTGCATATATATTAGTTCTTCGCAACAAACAGTATTTAACTGTAATATATTGGATTGAATGATGTCATGCTTACCGCGAAATGTGATAACTGATATCGATGAAGGCCAGAGTGTATGGTTTAACTGGAATAACAGGTGTTCGGAAATTGTTGTAATTCTCAATTTGGGTGAACTTTAGTATAAATTTATATCCATCAGGTTGGTATCATGTACCGACTCGGAAACCATAGTGTTAGTATCCGGTACTCATCGATTTCTCAAAAGGTATCAGTTACTAACACAATAGCCATAGTGTTAGTATCCTTTACAGACTCGGTATATATATTATATAGTGTGAGTTAGCATGGAAGTCGCATTGTCGTTGACTTTAGATTATGTTAGCTTCACTATTACAGGTTTACACATTCGTCTAGGAGATTGTACTGTCCTATTATTCCACATTCTTCTACCAAATATATAGTGGTTAAAGGGCGTAATACCGGCTCCTACTGATGAGTCGCCAGTAGGCACGAAACGAATGTGCATGAGATTATACTTTCCGTTCATGCTGCCATTGGTTTATCCTTCTGGTCACAACTGAACTAATTTGTTACTAGGTTCGCAAAACCTAATACATACTTGCATATATATTAGGTCATC
>JAQBSW010005380.1:0-58102 GCA_029291075.1 Eudiplozoon nipponicum | reverse complement strand
TTACGAAACCAGCGATAAAATCAAATGTCCAAGAATAAAAATTGATTTATTTTTATATGAGAGGTTAATTGGTGTCCAATAATTAATTTAACCTCTACATACACCCTCATGTTTAAGATGATTAACCATACATGATGTAGTCTTCATTCTTCGGTTTCTTGATGACTCTTCCAGACCGAGTTTCAACAAGTTGTGCTGGTACTTCACCAGATTTCATATTCATATCGCATTGTTCTTGATTCTCAGTTGTCTTGGTTTTAATCTTTACTTCTTTACCATATTTATTCGACTCTTCGTTTTTCTCACCAATTTCTGAATTACATCTCGCTTCAACTTCTAGGTACTTCGGTGAATACTGTTCCTCAGTCTCCTCCTCCGTCCAAATAAACTGTGGAATACAGCGATCCAGTGTTACATATTCTACAGTGCCATTTACTTCTATAAATGCATTTTTCTCAGTCATATGATTGACTTTAAATGGCCCTTTATAGAATGGAGTCAGACAATTCTGTCTGTTTTCGTTAGTTATATATACATGCGATGCCAGCTTTAAATCTGAAGATACATAGCATTTGGACTTTGGACTTCTAGTTTTGGTTGGAGCTAAACGACTCATTTTATCTCTCAATGTTTCAACAAACCAATCTACTGAACTAGAGGCCCAATCGAGACAACTTGGAGCTTCTATTAGAAGATCTCCAGGTAAGCTCAATGACTCTCTATAAACAAGTTCTGCTATGGATGTTCCTAACTGAACTCTGTATCTGTTTCGCATTGCCAACAAAACTATGGGCAAATCATGTATCCAACTGGATCCACCGATGCAGCGTAATGCAGCCTTCAGCTCCCTGTGCAGTCTCTCAACCATCCCATTAGCTCTGGGATTATAAGCACATGTGTGTCTTACTTCTATCCCCATGGTATTCAATGATCTGATAAACAGTTCAGACATAAACTGACTACCACGATCAGTGGTTACCCTTACCGGTAACCATATCGCGGCACCCAATTATGCAAGAACATAAGTAAGACCTCTTGAGCTGTCATGTCCTTCAGGATTACTACCTCAAACTGACGGCTGAACCGATCGACCATCGTGAGTAAATACTTTTGGCCGGAAATCTCAGGTATTTCTACTATATCAATATGAACATGCATGAACCAACCAGCTGGTATACCAATCGCTTTAATTTCAGTTTTGGTATGACGCCAAACTTTACAAGTTTGACACCGGGCACATGTCCTTACCCAGGCTCTTATGTCTTTCGACATCTTTGGCCATACATATCTATCAGTGACCATCCTGATAGTTGCCTTAATGGAAGGATGACTGAATTCATGTAGCTGCTGAATTACCTTATACCTTAATTCTAGCGGTACATAAGGTCTAGGTTGGCTCCTGGAGATTTCACATAATAACCACTTTTATCTGATCGCTTATAGGTATACAGTTACTCTTGCAGCTACTGGATT
This sequence comes from Eudiplozoon nipponicum, assembly GCA_029291075.1. Classification (NCBI taxonomy): domain Eukaryota; kingdom Metazoa; phylum Platyhelminthes; class Monogenea; order Mazocraeidea; family Diplozoidae; genus Eudiplozoon; species Eudiplozoon nipponicum. Next base: position 56,629 of record JAQBSW010005380.1, on the reverse strand, counting down.
CGGGCGCGGCAAAATCATTAGAAGATACAATAGAGCATACGAGTGACTCTGAACGAATCATATCTTCATCTGATACGTCTGGTCTACTGAGAGTATCTGCCACCACATTATCTTTTTCTGAGATATGACTAATGGTAAAATCAAATTCTGCGAGTCGGGTTATTTGTGAATTCACCCGCCGAGAATAATTTAACCCATTTGCTCTCCCAAGGATACTCAACAACGGTTTATGATCAGTTAATATCATAAACTGATGTCCATCTATGTAGTGCTCAAAATGCAACACTGCAGAATAAACTGCTAGTAACTCCTTTCCAAGCGTATCATATCGCTTCTCGCGATCTTGGAGTTTCCGACTATAGAATCCAATCGGCTTGACTATACCATTTTCCCGTTGATGTAACACTGCTCCTATGGCTACAGCAGAAGCATCTGTGACCAGCTCAAACGGCTTAGTCAAATCCACAGGTGCTAATGTGGTTATTTGGCTTAACAGATCTTTGGCCCTCTGGAATTTTCCCTTGTCGTCTTGGCTAAAATTAATAGGCCAGGACTTCTTGATTGTGCTTCGTTCGCGAACTAAATGTCGAGTTAGCGACCCCAAAATTTCAGCTAAACCTGGTATGAACCGACGATAGTAGCTAATCATGCCCAAAAATCTACGCAACCGGCGTACAGTTCTAGGTTCTGGCACATCCTTGATTGCTTGTACCTTATCTTCCAAGGGCTTCATTCCATCCCTGGAAATGATGTGTCCAAGATAATTTACGTTAAAGCAACCAATCCTGCTCTTTTCTGGTTTCACTACCAATCCATAATGTTCCAGCTTCGACAAAACGACGTCTAAGTGCTCCCGGTGTTCCTCCCTAGATTGACTATATATAATGATGTCATCTATATGCACTCTAGCAAATGGACAGTCTTGAAGAACCTCCTCCGTCAGACGCTGGAATATCTCACTTACATTCTTCAAACCAAAAGGCATACACAAGAATTCATGCGATCCTCCTCCAGGGAATCGCACTTCTGTAAGCGGTATATATTCTGCCTCCATTGCTATTTGATAGTACGCCTTCTGAAGATCTAATGTTGTATATATCTCACACTCCATTATATCACTGAGCAAAGTACTCTGGTTTGGTAGAGGATACGAATCACCTTTCGTTACCAAATTCAATAGACGATAGTTACCACAAACCCTCCATTGACCTGGTTCAGGTTTGGGAACAACCACTATTGGAGATGCAAAGTTGGAATTTGAACGCCTACAAATTCCTTCTTCTCTCAACCGCTTAAATTCTTCAATAGTAACCTGCTGCTTATGTTGTGCTAACGGTTGAGTCTTCGGCAAACAAGGTAGTGGTTCCACCAACTCGATTTGGTGTTCTGTGCCTGTCTTTAAACCCTTGCGTTTAACATTGAATGACAGAAACACGGCCAGGTATTTCTCAATGACATCCACCAAGTCATCGGCGACGACGGGTCTGGGTAGTCTCACTGACCTAACTACTGAGGTCCCAGTCTCAGCATAAGTCACTATCCCAGTGCTTTGTCCAATGGTCCTAGATTTGGGATCTAAAGCGAGATTAAAATGGATCAAAAAGTCCATCCCAATGATGTTATCCTTTATATCAGCGACCAGAAAATTCCACGTAAATGGAGATTTCTGCCCCAATGTCACTGACAATTCTTTAACTCCCTTAACCTCAATTGGACTTCCATTAGCAGCCCATAGTTGGTAATCGAATGTGGGGCTATCAATTTCCACCACATCAGATCGAACTATGCTCACCTCTGCACCCGTGTCTATTAAGAAATTTAACCCGCTAAGTTCATCTGTTATAACGAACTTATTGTTGCTATAACCAGAAACCTCTTTAAGATTACCTGCCAGCCGAAATCTAACAGATTTACGGACTGTATTACCGCGCGTTTCTTCCATCGAAGCTTCCGAACCTAACTTCGATGATTTTAGTATGCCACGAATATGCATACCTTGGAGCCTTGCATGCGCAACCCCCCTACGGCTCCTATTAGCGGGGGCTCCACTAGTTTTCCGGCAGCTTAGACCAGGCTATAGGAAGACTACTTCCTTTCCATCGAGGACCACCCAACTTTGGAAACATGCATCCTCCCTCATGACATTTTCCATACTCGGCGTATTTACGATGCGATATGCACCAATCGCGTGGTCCTTCTACACCCTCACGCGATTCGCCCCTCCAATGCTTAGAATTTGAACGTTGACTCCGAGAATTTACCCTACTTCTGTTGGAACTTTCCTTCTTGTTTTTTATCCAACACACATCCCTGCGGAGGGTACTTTTTTCATTATCTACGGTCAGGACTCTCTCTAAAAGATGTCTGAGTTGCTGCTCCAGGCATGAATCTGCGGTCACGGCATACATTTTAGGTTCCTTCTGACGATACACTTTGTCCAATCCTTGGAGCTTCTTTGGCCACTCTAGTTTCAATGTATCATAGACATCCAAGATGGCTCTTAGTCTAGCAGGCAATTCTGCTACAAATATACTATTTATAACTTCCTCAGATATATCAAGCCCGATGGATTTTTAAATAAGTCTGTCATAAAATTCAGATGGAAGTAGATTTCCCATCTTTTCCTGACGTAATAAGTCAGTCATCCGTTCAATCCTCTCGGGTTTATATCGTCCACGGAGTTCTTCGACTAGAAGCTCAAATGCATTCTCCGGTTCGTTCTCAGTAACAAATTTCCTGAGTCTAAATAGATTCTTTTTTAACGGCTCAGGTAAGCACCACCAGGCCGAGGCAAACCTTTCTATAGGGTCGGTCATCCTTTTTAGTCTAAAATAAAATTTTGCTTCTTCGACACATTCAGAATGGTTTTCTGGTCTTTACATGGTGAGCTTAACATTGCTATCCATAGAATTGCGTCAAAAACGATCATCTATATCATATCATTCCGCATAGAGGATCCTGGCGCGGTCGCCATTTTTTGTAGAGGCTCTTTGGTCACTACCATAAAAGAGTCTCTGGGATGCCAGGCCCGGAAAATCCAACAGGCCCGACCGGTGAAATAACAAATAAAATGTATGATGCACCGAGGTGAATGAAATTGTGAATAGCAAAGTATTTAAGAACAGGGGAGGAGTTGAGGAAGAGAAGTGCTTTCATCAACTTCATGATAGTTCAATCTGGTGAAAAAAGAGAGATTCCATTTGACTAGACAAGATCAATTGGAGTTCAGTCCACGAAGTGTCCAAACATTAATTCGGAGTAGGCTGGTGTCGCACAGATGAATTTGAGTGTGAGAACGAAAGTGATGGCTAACAGGAAGCAGACGTCGACCGACGGAGTTCTTTGTCGTGGATATTGAATTTCTGTAGTGTACTATTGACTAGGATGGAGTCGATTAGATTGAAGTTTCTGTTTCCTGCAGGGTTCACTGGCTTTCGTTGAATGAAGTTATGACTGATGGTATGCGAGGGGGAATGGATGTCCAATATAAACCATCGGGTGGTCCAGCAGGCTTTTGAGTTTTCGGTCGTTCGCTGAAACAAAATGAAAAAGGATTTGTTGAGCAAAACTTGGTAAAGTATCCACTATATGGATGTGATAGAATGAAAAATGAGAATAGAAATTGTATCAGGGAGTCAAGAGTGAGAAATTTAAAACCAGAAGGGAAAAGTGGCAGTTAGATGTCAGATAGAGGGATTTCGCCCTCCGAAACTAGTAAGGAGAATAGCCTGGGTGTGAAAGAAATGTTATGATTTAAGAAGGAACCAATTTCGCTTCCATTCGGTCGTCTCACATAGAAATTTGTTAAAGTAGTACTTGGGGCCACCTTTTAAAATTCGTGCTCGGGTAGGAGCCATATTTTCGTGGGAAGAGCGTTGAAGACACTAGCGGCTTTGGAAAAGAGAAAGATTTTGTTAAACATATTGGGAGTATAGTTAGATTGGATTGAAGAGTTGCTAGAACGTGTGGCGTAGTGGTGACTTGGGTGCGCAAAGTTGGACAGTGATAGGCAAGTTGAGATCTTATCAATAAAAGAAAAGTTGACGGGTAAACCAAAGCGAGAGATAATTTTCCAGAAGTAGGTGTTCGCGATAATTTTGGCTGTGAGGGAAGACTCGCTTTAAAAATCTGGAGGAGATCTGTTTGATGGCGTACGAGGAGGCTAGAGTGAGAGGACAGAAGAATTCGCTAGCATATGAATTGAGGTGTAGGCCATAGACCTTGAATAGCGTAAATTGTAGGAGTGGGGTTGTTAGTCTTGAAGCAGATCAGACGGGCCCTTTGAAGAGTTTGGAAGTAGTGTGTAAGGTGTGGGGAGAAGTCTAGAGATTATGAAAAGTAGATACCAAGGTGCTTGGCAGAATCTATTATTTCAATATCAAGGGGATAATTTGCATCCGGGAGAAAACAGAATGGGTCGGAGTAGAGTTTCATCAGACGAGTCTTGACGGGGTTTAGTTTGAGACCTATATTGCTAAGCTGCGATATTAAGGGTAAGGTGAGGGGGGTTGGATGCTGTGGGGTTACTGAATACTATGAACATGTCATCAGCATATATAAATAATTTGAAAAGGATGTCCTCAACTTGTACCTGCGCGAGGGTAAGTTTAAAATGAATAGGACCAAGTACGGAGCTCTGGGGAACTCCAGACCGGATAATGGCTGGCCTCGAGTGAATTTTTCCGACTTTTACAGTCGCGCATCGGTTTTGGAGATAGTAACTGATAAGATTGAGGACATTGTCGCAGATTCCGCTTCTGAATAAGGCGGATTATGTTGTTTGTTCTCTCGGGTAGGGAAGTGCACGAATTGATTAAGTAAGGTTATCCGCGAAGAGTCGAAGCAGTGGGTGACTTTCAGAAGTTAGATTTTTCCAGTTTACCATGGGGAGGTTAAGGTCGCCCACAACAAAGTAACGATCAGAGTGCTGACAGAAAAAAGTGAACAAAATTTGAGCCCCGAAAGTTTCGTCAATGATTGAGAGGTTGGGGTGTCTGTAGACAACATATGTAGATATACTTTGATTAAGGATCAGTAACTGAAACAAGAAAAATTCTAATCCTAGGGAGTTCGATGTAGACAAACGTTTGGGCATGAGAGTGGATGGGAAATAGGCAGCCAGCCAGCCTCCACGACCGAAATTTTTGTCACTATGAAGGAAAGTGTAACTATGGATGAAGAGAAGGTCATCGAAGTGTATGGATGGAGACGGCCATGATTTAACTAGAAAGCATATGTCTAGCTCGTTAGAGGGTAGAAATGCTCACAGTTGATTGATTTTGGGCGTAAGCGATCTACAATTGATAGGAATTGCTGAGAGTGATCTGTGGGAAGGATGGTTAAACCGGAGAGGAAAACGTGCGAGGGCATTTCGTTGGCGGCCGGAGCGAGATCGAGGGCTTATGAGGGTGACTGACAGCTCGTTGACGAGGATGGTGTGGTCAGCGTCGATCTGGATCTCCATTGTCCCACTTTTGTCGGGTAGATAAGGTAATAACGAGAATTGAAAGCAAGAAGGAGGCGAGATATCTGGGCTCGAGGGGACGCTCTGGAGCGGCGTTGGTTGGATGGGAGGGGACGGGATCTGATTAGGGGCTGAGACGCAACTGTCCTGGATGGATTTGATGTGATTTTCTGAAGAGGGAGTTGAAGTTGATGGAGCTGACTCGATATCCGACTTGGCCTTGGGCGTCTTAAGTTTTTTCGGTTTCTGGACCTCAGCACTGGTCGTGAAAGTGACATGACGTAGGGTTGTGGGTCCGGCAGATGAGATAGGAGAAAGGGTGCGTTATTTGTTGACTTTACGCGGCGTGGTCCGCCACGACGACGCGGTAAAGCTTGAGACTGGGTGTGGGGACTGTCGTGAAGTGTGGTCTTTAGATGAAGGGATGCCCTTAACACCGGGAGGAGGTCAGCAGGAGGAGCTAGAAGAAGGGGCATCGCCGAGGAGGCCGCCGTAAAGTGAGCGGTTTTTCTTTGTATTGCTCCAGTTTGGAAGGGCGTGACTAGCTGCAGGAAAGGAAGTAGTGTCTGGCTGAGGGGTCTGAGTTTTCTCTATAGTCCTTTGTAGTAGCGTGTAATCATGCATTAATTTGACTTTGCCAGACGATAATAAGGGCGATTGCAATTTGAGATGACTAAGCTCATCGTCTGACAGTCTTTTGTGTGAGGAAAACACAAAGGCTCGACCTTTTCCCGTAGAGACCTGAGGCCAGATCGTCCTTTGAGAGAGGGGAGCGTGGAGACCCGAGAAAGAGGTTGCGCCTAATGTGGTTTCGCAGGGCAACCTCCCAAGCTACACCGTCTAAAAACTTGTCAGCCTGACGGGACATCCTCAAGGCCTGTTTAGTTTGTCACCACCACTCATCTACATCTGTAATTTTATTAAACGTCCAGAACACGATCAGACAACAGAGAAATATGACTCAGTTACATTTTTAGGTCTCAATAATACAAAAAATAACATGGAATATGTATAAATGTGAGTGATCGAGATTAGCAATTGTACTGTAAACGCCCCAGCTTCAAGTAAATGCTGTACGACGTTACAAACTCGGTTAGAGTGCCATAAAATAAAGAGTTATGTACTGTTAAGGAGCCCTTAACAGGGCCTGTCTTGCTTTCTCTGGCAAATGCCGATGACGTCCAGAAGTACTCCTAGACTCTTGTGACCAGCTCGGGTTGAACTGGGTTGTGGTTCCTTCTGTTGTGGCGTTGGAATCTCGCTGAGTAACCTCGTTGAAGTTCTGCAGTAATTGGCTCGTCTCTCTGATTGTACAGCAAGAAGATTGGCGTTACTGATGTTGCCAATGCTGGTGAAGCAGATCCAAAAATCAGCGTATGTGAAAGGTAGGAGACAGCACCTCCGAGACACGCACAATAGAAGACAAAAGCAACAACTGAACTGCATGGTAAATTTACCGTGCTTAAATAGCCATGTCATAGAAATATATGGCTACTTGCACACTATTGGTTAACTGCAAGTTTCGCTTTTTTCTCATTGGTGCAGCGTAAATCGAATTGAATTTAATTTACGCAATATGTCGGCAAATTCTTTGTGTCGTTACAGTACATTATTAATAATAAAACAAGGATTGATACAAAACGTGCAATAATAAATATTGTCGGTAAGAGAATAGGCTTATCCAATAAAAATGGATTAAAAATTAGAAAAAATAATGATTCGTGTCTTTTCTAAAATTTGCATCAGGTAGGGGGTATGGAATACGCGACTTATCTATATGTTCGATTTTATAAACTGGATTAAACTGTTGGAATTCTTCAAAGTTTTCTTTCGTTGTTACATTACAAAATCTATCTTCAGTCCACGTTTACTTAATTTAAAATTGATGAAATTGTTTTTACACAATTTATTATAATATTCATCGAATCGGTTGACAGACGTCAATGGCTGGCCTCTACAGCTCTTGGTGTTTTCTGGGCGGAATTTAGCTTAGATTTCAAAGAAAATTTAATTTAAAAAAATGCTTTGTCTCTACTTTTAAATATTTATATGAAACTCTGGATCTCGTTCTTTGTTGATTGTTTCAATAAGAGTATTTATTGGCATTTTCACAAACTTAACAATGACTGGTCTCGGTCAATCTGACTTTCATCTTGATAGCAATTTACTACCTCAATTACAATAGCCTTTGGTAAGCCCTCGGACATACACAGAAGCAACGTTTTTATATAAGTCAAACAGAATAGACTGATTATGCTTAGCCATCCGTGCCGCCAAATTGCAGGCCATTACTTTCAAAATACTTTCCACAGATGTGTGGGCTACGTTCGAAAATCTCTAATATGTTGGTAATTTTGATAGCTCTATCCATGTTTATTTTGTCAATCTTCTAATTTAACCCGGCCTCTAGCCCACCAGTATTGGCCTTAAAGTCCATGTTTCGCTGTTCGGATAATTCCAATTTCACCCTTATTTCCTTATTGTTAGATGCATTAATTGTATTTATAGATATCTCAAAAGCTTTTGACTCCATATATTTTTATACTATTTTGAATGCGATAAATTTATTGAATGTTGATCCGAATATATTTAGATTCCTTAAATACTATTTATATAATCGAAGAATGAGTATTCCAGTAAATGATTTGATATCAAAATCGAAATGAGTAACACGTGGAATTCCACAAGAATCAAGTTTGGTGCCAATTTTATTTAAAATCGTATTTGCACATTTGCAAACTAAGATCCTTAAAGGTCGAGTTTGCAAATTTGATGATTATTTAAAAATAATCTTTCCAATTGATCCAAAAAATGTCGACTTCTGCAAAAATAAGGTGACACTAGATTTGTATGATTTAAGTAGATATTTGATAACACTAGGGCTGAGAATGGACAGTAAAAAGACGAGAGCTTTAAAAATAAGTAACAGAACAGAATTTAATTATGTTGATTTTCATGATGCTGTGATTAATCATGTTTTTGAGATTAAACTTTTGCAAGAAATTAAGGATTTAGGCATAACTATTCAATGTACTGCATCTGCTGAGAGACATATTTAAAGGATAGTAGGCAGTGTTAAGAAGAGTTGGGCACTAATAAATACATATATCTTATCGAATGAAATAAAATTTAAAATGTATGTAATATTGATTAGACCGATACTAGAATATGCTGCCGCTACTTGGAATCCATTAAAAAATGGTTTGTCCAATAAGATAGAAGCTACACAAAGGAAAGCTGCGAAACAAATTAGCTGGATCTCCTACACTATATACTGTTGGGGACTTTTGCGGGATTGTTTTCTAGTTCGTGAATTCAGTACCCGTCCTCCATATCAATGGTGGTTATTATTACTACCCGAGCACCCAATCAATCTGTTCCTTTTCCGATGGTTAATATTAGAAGGCCGAAGAAAGGTTTCATGTATATATTCCACACAATGTAGCACATAAATATAATTCACTGTTAATCCGAATTGAAGGAGTTGGTTGGCAATAATACAGATTTTAATGTAAAATTATATCTTAAACACTATTCACAGTTAGTCCAAATTGAATATATGTTAGTCAGCTGTAAAATTAGATTTTTATGCAAAAATATGTTTTAAATACCGTTCACAATTAAACTAAATGGTCCGTCTTCTAGACGGCAAAAATTAAAATGATTTAAGTTTATAATAAAAAATTGTTTTATGCTCAATCAGTTATTCGCGTACAAAGGTCTGAATTGCACTACATTTATGCCATCGATTTAAAACAAATGATATATGGAAAAAGTCATTGTTAAAGGTTATCACTATAAAAAGAATGTAAATCGTTTAAGGACTTCAATAACACAACTCACAAATGTTTAGTTCACTGCTTGTAACGATTCTATCTGAGTTCATGATATTAAAACAATGTTTCTCTGAAGTTCGGATAGTCCAAATTTGCCAACTAAGCGAAATAAGTTCACTATGACACAATAGTCCACTGCGTGTTTTTACCGTTTCGAGCGCGGTTCTGTTTCTTTTATAAAAACTCTATTAATTACACATAAAATTGCAGTTCAATAAATATAGATTAAAACTGCTTGAGACTAAACGAGATTGTTCCTAAAATCACAGCTAAGGGAAATATTGTTTAAAGACAGAGTTAGAATATTTGACCTTAAAGAGCACAGCGTTTGTAAAAATTGACCTTCGTTGGGTTGTAACACGGAGCCGCGTGTTACAATACGCCACTAGATTAGAGTTTGTATCACTGCAAACTTTATGGTTTCGGAGAATGTGCTATTGCATAAAGTTTTCCATTTGAACCAGTGGACTGGTGCTTATATGAATCCAATAAGAAAGAGTAATGAAGTTGGTACTAGATCTGGACATTTGGCAATATCTCCACCTTTGGTGGGGAATGTTGCGGGAAATTTATTCTCTTTTACGAAAATTAACAAAATTTACAATCAATTAAAAAAGGGGCTTTGAGAAACGTCTCCATCTAAGATGTATTTTAAATTCTTATGTACTGAACTAGAAAAAATCTACAATCCTGCTGATATTTTTAATTTTGATTATGATAATGCTTTTGCATGGTTGAATAAAAAAGAAGGATAATTGTGATTAGCAACGTACCTTATTGAGATTTGTTTTTACAAGTTCTGTAATATTAAAATTGAAATGTTATACATTATATCATCATGTTAGTCAACAATACATAAAATCAATTGCTAGTGATTTTTATCATTTTTTGCATACTGTTACACTCGAATTATTCCTTAATTTTTCCTATTTCGATGATGAATCTATTACTCTTTACAGCCGAACTTTCTGATGTTGATATATTGTACACTACAACTAGTGAGATTTACTTATCTTCATATTATCTTCATATTTATGTGATGTGATATCTTTTTCATATTGTACATTTTCCATTATTATTTTCTATTTGATAGAATATGTGTGGTTTGACTTCAAATAACGATATTCTGTTCTATCCTATTCTTATTATCTTTGATCAAATTCAACTTCCATTCAAAGACAATTTAGTGATAGGTTCAAGAAAGAAAAACGAAAAACAGAAGAATGGTAGCGCGAAGTAAAGTATCGAATAGAGATAAAGCATTTGAACATTACTATTTTAAAAATGTCTTAATAATATCGCATTTAAAACCCGCTATAAAATTGACGTTGGTGCAACGTAAATACATATGATCACATAATGCTAAAATTTTAGTCAATGAAAAGAAACTTCTAAAAGTAAAGCAAAGTTATTCTTTTACTGAGCAAGTATCCCAGTAAGACAACCTTAGACTTATTACATATAAAAATGAGTTTTCCTTATGTTATAACTGAAATTAAAATTATGGCACAAAAGTAAGTGGCGGTAAAAATAAAAATAATGTTAGTGGACTGGTGCTTATATGAATCCAATAAGAAAGAGTAATGACGTTGGAACTAGATCTGGACATTTGGCAATATCTCCTCCTTTGGTGGGGAATGTTTTGAGCAAGTAATTCTCTTTTTCGAAAATTTATAAAATTTACAATCAATTGCTTATGGGGCTTAGAGAAACGCCTCCATCTAAGATGTCTTTTAAATTTTTATCTACTGAACTAGAAAACGTTTACAATCCTGCTGGTATTTTTAATTTGATTATGATATTACTTTTTCATGGTTGAATAAATGACAAGTATAATTGTAATCAGCGGCATAACTTCTTAAAATTTATATCTCCAAGTTTTGTATTATTAAAATTGGAATGTTATGCATTATATCATCATTTCAGTCAAAAATACATACAATCAATTGCTAGTCATGGTTCTCAATTTTTGCATAATGTTACACTCGAATTATACCTTAAATTTTCCTATTTTTGATGAAGAATCTATCACTCTTTACAGCCGAACTTTCTGATGTTGATATATTGTCAGCAACTAGTTAGATTTAATATCACATGAGACTAATTGCACATTTTATGTGATGTCATATCTTTTAATATTTAACATTTTCCAATATTATTATTTGATGGAACATGTGTGGTTTGAATCCAAATAAAGATATTCTATTCTATTATATTCTAAGATTTTTATATTTTGCATCTTTAAGAAGTGCGGATCGGGACTAAGATTTCTGAAAGAGCTAACGGTATCTTTTTCTAAATAATACGTAAAACTAAAATGGTGTGTATTGGTAAACTATTTACACTGAAAGGAAATAGCTGCTAAATTGCAAACATTTTATAAAATCCAAAATTTTAAATATCATAATTATCACAAATTTACTAACTTGATATGGATAACATTGGAAAATAATTCTTATTAGGAGGCATTTCTCCAACCATCTTGAAAACTGGTTGAAAATCGTAAATATTTTCGCAAATTGAGTAGTTTTTCAGCAAAAATTCCCACCATAGGTAGATGCTTATTTCTTGGAAATGTTCCATACTATTTTTTTTATTGAATTCATTTAAACATCTGTCCATTGGTTTAACTGAAGTATTTTTAGACAATAACGAAGCCTTCTTAATAATAATGATGGTAGATATAATAACTGACACGTAGATCATAAGGAGTTACATTTTGATGTACGGTCTTCATCAATGGTAGCTTTATATACTAAAATATATTTAATAATTCCTTTTTGCTTTGAATAATTTGGGTAAACTAAACAGAGAAAGCATGTCTGGAAAATAGCAAATTACACGAGCTGATTTTTCGGAAATAAGGCAGAGAAAATGACACGATAATAATCAATTAGCACAGATACAGCAGTGTTCTAATAAGCTTAAACGAATTTTAAATGTACGGGCGGTGATAAAAATGATTTAAATAAATTTTACCATCTTGACGTAAACAAAAGTCCCTCTAAGCTCCCAGTAAGGACGAAACCAGTCTACTGGATTAATTGCTTCTTCTACATTATATAATGCGCAGTTTATACTGAAAGAAAATATTTAGTAATTTGGACTGGCGTTTACGTCTAGATCGCAAACTTGATTTAAATAAAATTTATAATAAGATATTTGCTTATCAATTGCCTAAAGTTAACAGAAGAACTATTGCTAATGACAAAGGGTCAATATCTAGCCACCATTCTCTCTTCGAGGTAATTAGGCGTAGATTATCAGAACATCTCTATTCAATTCTCCTGGTGGACTTTGATAAGAATCAATATAGATTTATAATATAACACTAAACCTCACAGAATATATTTTTATTTTTGTCGAATCATTAAACTAACATTGGTTGCGTGGGCGGTGATAATAATTAATATTTATCAAGGTTTCGATCTTGATATAAACACATGACCCATTATGTACATACATTTGACAGTATAAACTAAGTATTGTACAGTCTGGACTAGGCAATTCATCCAGTAGACAAGTTAAGTCCTTATTGGAAACGCATCACATACTGTCCACAATTTTTCGAGAACAGGGCTCGAAACTGGGTACGTCTGCTTCGGAATCTAGTGCTCTAACCACTGAGTCACTGTGTCGCACACTCCACACAATTTTAAGTTATATACTAAATTATTTTTCAAGGTTTGTCTTCCCATTAGGTAGAGAATTTATAGCATCCCTTTAGTCCTAAAGCACGAACTAACCATCCACAATCTGTCATTATGTGGGGTTGCTATCTCCCTACATAGAGTTGGTAGCGGCTGTTGAGATCCGTGCTTATGATCAATCCACTGCCTTTTCCCGATGGGTGATGTAAGAAGGCTAATTCGAATGATCACATAGGTATTCTACCCAATGTGGCATGGAAAATTCATAGTTAGTCCAAATTGACCGTGCTCTAGACGGCAACAAAACGAAATACTGTTAACACGATTGGATGACTTATACACAAGTCACAGTTAAACCAAATTGTCCGTGCTCTAGACGGCAGCAAAACGAAACACTGTTAACAAAGTTGAATGTCTTATACATAAGCAATTAGTCTTTCAGAAATGTCTGAATTGTGATGAATATATGTAACCGATTGAATATATATGATGATATAAATAAAGTCACTGGTAAATGTTGTCACTGATGATGGATAGAATAAATCGTGTTAAAACTTCAAAAAAAAACTTCCCAAATAATTAATCACTGTTTGCTTTGGTTTTAACACATTTAATTAAAATAATCCATTGTACTCTGAAATTCAGGTATGTAAATTAGATACGAACAATAAATCACTTGTGTACTGCGAATAATCCAACGAAGAATAGAAATTCCACTATGACACTATAACCCACCGCATGTTCCCTGTGTATTGCGAGCGGTTGTGCATATTTAATAAACAAAACCATATTAATTACAATTAAAATTGCAGTTCGAGAAATCTCAATTAAAACTGCTTAAAATTAACAGAGAATGTTCCTAAAATCACAGTTAAGAGAAATATTGTGTAAAAACAGAGTTAGATTATTTGACCTTAAAGAGCACCATATTTGTCAAAATTGAACATCGTTGGGTTGTAACGCGGAGCCGCGTGTTACAATATGCCATGTTACATGTGGAAGTGGTATTGAAATCAACATTTATATAATTAAACAAAAATTGGTTTCGAGGGTGGTAATAAAAGTTACTATTAATCAAGGTTGCGATCTTGATATAAACACCTGACCCATTATATACGTATAGATTTTAGTGTAAACTAAGTATCGTGTAATGTGGAAAAGGCAAATCATCCAGTGTCCTGGTTTCGTCCTTATTGGGTACGTGGTATCTGTTCTATAATGAGAGATTGGTGATGGTTAGTTGGAACTTTAGGGCTAAAGGGATGCTATATCGGCTCTACATAAAGTAAATGCTTACCAAGAAACATTATTTGGTATATAAATAAAATTTTTGTGTAGTTTGCGGCAGGGTGGCTCAGAATCCGAAGCAGGCGTGCCTAGATTCGAGCCATGTCCACGGCTAATTCTGGACAGAACGTGATGAGTTCTCAATAAGGATGAAACCGGTATACTGAATGAATTGCCTTATCTACACTATCCATTACTAAGTTTAAACTGTCAAATGTATGTAAATAATGAATCAGGTGTTTATATCATGATCGCATTATTGACTAAAAGTAATGTTTTTTTAACTTATCTAAATATTCATTTCAATACGACTTATCAATGTAAATTGTAATCTGTTCCATAATGAAAAATTGGTGATGTTTATTTGGAAATCTAGGGCTAGAGAAATTCCATGTAGGATCTACTTATAGAAAAGGTTAATTAAGGAAAAATATTTATTACGTAACTGAAAATTGTGTGTTGTGTGCGGAAGGGTGTCTCCGTGGTTTGAGAACCATATTCCGAAGCAGACTTGCCCAGGTTCGAGCCCTGTCCGCGGCAAATTATGGGTAGTAGGTCATGAATTCCAAATAAGGATGAAACCAGTTTACCGGATGAATTGCGTTTTTAAAACTATACAATACTTTGTTTATACTGACTAATGTATGTTCATAGTGTGTCAGGTGTTTATATTAAGATCAGGAACTTGATTAAAATTAATTGTAAAATCATGTCATATTTCTCGAATAAAAATTATTTGATGCATTAATACACTTCAGAGTTATCTCACAAGCGTTTTATTCATTTACTTTTGAAGCTTTTAGAAAGGTTATATGCTCTCTATTCTTAAACTCCTATTTTTAAGGTTAATAAAATTTTATTTGTTTAAAAGAAGCATGTCTATCCAAATTAATAATAAGCAATCCAGACTGCTGCGTATAACATCTGCTATATGACAGGCCTTTGTCTTACGTCCGATATTACTCTAAATTATTTTGCGTCTTTACAGAAATTGCTCGTATTTTGTTAAATCGGTTACTTCGTGGATGATAGGAAAATTATCTCTATGATAGATAAAAACCATATTAAATTTACGAAGAACGATATATTATTGAATATTAATGATTTAAGGAAACTTAAGTTGAACAATAGTTTAATTTACACACTCGTAAACAATTCGCTGTGGAACTGAATTAAATTATATATACTTTCACGTTTTAGTTGTTGATAATAAATTTTAAACCAGACAAAGATATTTACTGGCAAATGTTGGCACTAAATTTCATTGTACAGCCTTAGTGCAAATTAATTAAGTTGTGGCAAAAATGATAGGCACTGATAAGGAGAAATATATATCATCGAATGAAGCACAACTACAAATGTACATTATTTGGAAAAGGCTAATATTGGAATATGCAGCTGCAACATGCCTTATGCGTTAGAAGCCGTTTAAAGAATATTAAGTAAACAATCTACAAATATAGATTTCACATTTTTTCGTTACAGTCATCTTAGTGTAGAAGGTAAATCTATTGCATAGAAATAATACACTTTAATAAGTGGGTAAGCGTGTATATGAATTTAACTAAGATCAGTCATTTCAGATGGGCTAGATCGATATTGTGTGCAATTACTTCGCCTATAATTGGAAAGCTTGCAAGAAAACGTTTTTTATGATCGAAAATCTGTAAGATAGATAATCAAATAACAAATATCTCGCGAAAAATTTCATATATTATATTGTATAGATTAACGAATATCAGAATAGAGAAAACACAACATTATATTGACATTTTTCAAATTGAATTTAGCAATTTAGACCAATAACTCAGGTATGTGAAAGTTGTTCTATATATTTATACGTATTTTAACTTTGAATTCGTTTCCATTTGAATTTATTTTCAATTTTGTGAGATATACCATGAAATTAGCTAATGCTTTCATATTCTCTAACTGTGATATTCCATATTATACTTCAGTCGACAAAAATGATAATTTTTGAAGTCAAAGAACAATCTATTATTTAAGAAAACTGACATTAATTGCATTGGTGGTTAAAACAGTTGCACGGTTTTTATTGACATAAATCGCATTAAATTGTAACCCGCGGCTCCGCATTACAACAAAACGATGTTCAATTTTGACAAAAATAGTGCTCTTTAAGGTCAAATAATCTAATTCTGTTTTTACACAATGTTTCTCTTAACTGTAATTTTAGAAACAATCTCTGTTAGTTTCAAGTAGTTTTAATTGAGATTTCTTGAACTGTAATTTTAGTTGTAATTAATTGTGATTATTGTCGGGTGGAACGCAACGACCGGAGAGAGCGTGCTTGTGGTTTTCAACATTTTTCTCTACTTTCGAAGGATATCGGGTTTTATTTTGTTTTTATTTTCAGATTCTCGGGATTTCTTGTCTGATTTCTTCTCCAGGATACTCCAGGAATCTACCTACACATTTTTTGGAATCTACCTTTAGTTATCAAGGATCTATTTCTAGCTCACCCGATTTTTCCGTTTATTTCTACATTTTAATACCTATTCTTTTTCGCTCATCAATACTCATTCTTTTCCTCTCTTTTACCGTAATCAACATTAATTCTACTCTTCTATCTAACTCCACCATGAACCAACTTTCGTCGCGAGCCCCCATCTCCCCGTTCCTCACCCAAAAGATTATCTCCAATATTTCTGATCTCCAACAGCAAATGGCGGACATCACAGGATTACTTGGAGCACTGACTGGCAACCTTTCAGTCTCCTCCGTTCAGCCCCATTTGTTGCGTCAAGCAGATGTGTTTCTGAATGGGGTAGCCAGGGAGGTTTCCCTGCGAAACCACAACAAGCGAAACCTCTTTCTTTGGTCTCCGCGCTCCCCACTCTCAAAGGACGATCTGGCCTCAGATCTCATCAGTCAAATAGGGGAAAACTTTAGCCACCTTAAAGAGATCTCCTCGGGAAAGGGTCGAGCCTTCATTCTCTCCTCACACAAAAGACTGTCTGACGATGAGGTTCGTCATCTCAAATTACATTCGCCCATCTTAACATCCGGACAAGTCAAACTCAAACGAGACTACACTCTGCTACAGAGGACTCTAGAGAAAGTACAAACTCACACACCGGACACCACCCCTCTTCCAGCTCATCACGCCTTTCCGGGCTGGAGCAATCCAAAGAAAAGCCGTTCAGTTCACGGCGGACTCCTTGGTCACGCACCTTCCTCCAGTCCACCCCCACTCACACCTTCCCGATTTGAAAGCCTTCCTCTCACCTTTAGCCCTTACTCCGCAACCAGCCCCCTACACTATCTCAAGCTTTACCACGTCGTCGTGGCCGACCACGCCGCGCTAAGTCTCCTAATAACGCATCTTCTCTCCCAAACCCGTCCGCCAGGTCCACATCCCCTCGACAAGTTACCTTTGTGACAGATGCTATGACCCAGAAACCAAAAAAACGTAAGTCTACTAAGGCCAAGCAAAACGTCGACCCAGCCCCATCAACTTCGTCTCCCCCTACTGAATCCATCATCGACCCCACCCTGGACAGTTCCGCCTCAGCTCCTGATCTTTCTCCGTCCCTGCTCGCCCCCTCAACGCACCTTCCGAGTGCCCTCTTGAACCCAGATATCTCGTCCCCCTTTTGCTTTCAAACCCTACAACTGCCTCACCCACCTGATAAACGCGAGACAACAGAAATCCAAATCGACGCTGACCACTCTATCCTTGTCAACGAGCGGTCTGTCACCCTCATCAGCCCTAGATCTCGCTCCACCCGCCAGCGGAAAGCCCCCGCACGCTTCTCCTCTCCGATCTAACCATCCCTCTCTCAAAGCGCTCTTAGCAATCCTCATCAACTGCAGGTCACTTACGCCTAAAATTAATCAACTACGAGCCTTTCTGTCCTCTAACGAGATTGGCATATGCGTTCTTGTTGAGACTTGGCTGTCCCCTTCCATCCACTGTGATGATCTTTTCCTCATTCATGGATACACGTTCCTTCGTAGCGACAGAACTGTCGGTTGTGGGGGCGGACTAGCTGCCTATGTCCGAACCCTTCTTATGCCCAAACGCTTGTCGACATCGAACTCTCAAGGATTGGAATTTTTCTCGTTTCAGCTACAAATCCTTAACCAAAGCATATCTACCTGTGTTGTCTACAGACCCCCTAATATCTCACTCATCGACGACACTCGCGGGGCCCAACTCCTATCTACTTTTTTCTCTTTACACTCTGATCGGTACGTCGTTGTGGGTGATCTCAACCTCCCCATGGCTAACTGGCAAAATCTAGCTTCCGAAAGTCACCCACTGCTTCGACTCTTCGCGGATAATCTGCTACACCAATTCGTGCATTTTCCTACCCGAGGGCACAACCAACTGGATTGTGTACTCTCCAATAACGAGATGATCGATGTTCACTCTCGGGAGATCTGCCCAAATCTTGATCACTATCAGGTATCCTTCCTCTTATCTCTCTTATCATTAACCCCTCGAGAAGACACCCAATCGTTCAGGCGATTCACCAACTGGGAAGAGTTCCGCCGACTCTGTGACACTGTTAACTGGAGGGACCTCTTTCTCCCAAACAATCTCTGTTTAAGGCACGTGACAACCTTGCACGCAACTCTCGTCTACGCACATCGTCACTTGCCCGCGTCCTCGCTCTGAGACGCATCGATGGACACATTAAACAGGCTATCAACAAACAAGCGCTCCACATCGAAAAACGCATCCGCTCAGCTCCTAACCCCTGGGCAAAGTTCGCCATCATCAAACACCAATTGCTGCAAAAGCCTAAAACCTCGTTTATCAACTTCTCTCAGTCGGGCGACCCCTGCTTCGCCAATGATTATCTGACTCACCTTCTCGACTCCTTTTCCACTCCCACTCCGCCTGTTGAGATGTTAGACAACGGAGACACCGAGAACCTACGCTGGTTTCATGTCTCTCCGGCTTCCGTCGCCCAAGCAATTAAAGACATTAAATCTAAACACCAGTTTGATAAATATGGTGTCTCGGTCAGTATGGTTGCTCTTCTAGGTTGGAACGTCTTCTCTCTGATTGCAGATGTTATTAATCATTGTCTTGAATCCACCTATCTTCCCCCTGACTGGCTTAATTCAACGATCACTCCCATCTCTAAAAATGGCACTTCTTCGATCTCATCATTTAAAGATCTCCGCCCCATTACTATCGTCCCTTCTTTCAAAGCATATCTACCTGTGTTGTCTACAGACCCCCTAATATCTCACTCATCGACGACACTCGCGGGGCCCAACTACTTTCTACTTTTTTCTCTTTACACTCTGATCGGTACGTCGTTGTGGGTGATCTCAACCTCCCCATGACTAACTGGCATAACCTAGCTTCCGAAAGTCACCCACTGCTTCGACTCTTCGCGGATAACCTGCTACACCAATTCGTGCATTTACTTACCCGAGGGAACAACCAACTGGATTGTGTACTCTCCAATACCGAGGTGACCGATGTTCGCTCTCGGGAGATCTTCCCTAACCTTGATCACTGTCAGGTATCCTTCCTCTTACTTCTCTTATCCTTCACCCATCGAGAAGACACCCAATCGTTCAGACGATTCACCAACTGGGAAGAGTTCCGCCGACTCTGTGACACAGTTAACTGGAGGGACCTCTTTCTCCCAAACAATCTCTCCTCGTGCTTTTCCCTAGTCCATAACATCCTATCCTCCCACTATAACTCCGCCACCTCTATTCAACAAGTATACTCGACGAATAATTTGAGCGCTCTGTTTAAGGCACGTGACAACCTCGCACGCAACTCTCGTCTACGCACATCGTCACTTGCTCGCGCCCTCGCTCTGAGACGCATTGATGGGCTCATTAAACAGGCTATCAACAAACAAGCACTCCACATTGAAAAACGCATCCGCTCAGCTCCTAACCCCCGGGCAAAGTTCGCCATCATCAAACACCAATTGCTGCAAAAGCCTAAAACCTCGTTTATCAACTTCTCTCAGTCAGGCAACCCTGCTTCGCCAATGATTATCTGACTCACCTTCTCGACTCCTTTTCCACTCCCACTCCGCCTGTTTAGATGTTAGACAACGGAGACACCGGGAACCTACGCTGGTTCCATGTCTCTCCGGCTTCCGTCGTTCACGCAATTAAAAACATTAAATCTAAATACCAATTTGATCAATATGGTGTCTCGGTCAGTATGATTGCTCTTCTAGTCTGGAACGTCTTCTCTCTGATTGCAGATGTTATTAATCATTGTCTCGAAACCACCTAACTTCCCCCGGACTGGCTTATTTCAACGATCACTCCTATCTCTAAAAATGGCACTTCTTCGATCTCATCATTTAAAGATCTCCGCCCCATTACTATCGTCCCTTCTTCACCACAATCTTCGACAGAATCGTATACAACCTAATCTACCCCTCCATTAAGTCTCATGTAAACTTCTATCTCCTCGTAGATCAACATGGCTTTTTGAATGGCCGCTCCTCTTCCACCAACTTAGTTAGTGTTCTCGATCATTGCTATTCCTCCTTCTCTAAAGGGCTTCAGTGCACTCTCCTATTCCTGGATATATCCAAGGCTTTTTTGACTCGCTGCCAATTTCAGCAATCGAATCCGCCTTACTGAGAAGCGGTATCTGCGGCAACGTACTCAATCTTATTAGTTACTATCTCCGAAACCGATATGCGACAGTAAAAGTTGGCAGTAGTCACTCGAGGCCAGCCCATATCCGATCCGGTGTTCCCCAGGGCTCCGTACTTGGTCCCATTCTCTTCAACCTTACGCTCGCGCACATACAGGTTGAAGACAACCTTTTCAAACTGTTCAAATATGCGGATGACATGGTTATCGTATTCAGCAACTCCAAAACATCCAACCCTCTTTATCCCTTATATCGGAGCTCCTATCCTCGCTCCACTCGCAGCTCAGCAGAATCGGCCTCAAACTAAATCCCACCAAAACTCGCATAATGAAACTCTCCTCTGATCCATTCTGCTCTATCCCTGTTGCCAACTACCCCCTTGATATAGAAATAATAGATTCGGCCAAACATCTTGGCATTCACTTCTCGAAATCCCTTGACTTCTCCCTACACCTTACACACACTACCTCCAAACTCTTCAAATGGGCCCGTCTGATCTGTTTTAAGACTAACAATCCCACTCTCCAACTCACGTTATTCAAGGTCTACGTTCTGCCCCTCATTTCCTACGCCAGCGAATTGTACTGTCCTCTCACCCTCGCCTCCTCCTATACTATTGAACAGGTATCCTCCAGATTTCTAAAGCGAGTTTTCCCGAAATGCCAAAACTATAGGGAACGCCTTCTCCTGGCAAACCTTCTTCCGCTTTGGTTCACCCGTCACCTTCGCGTCATTTCTTTTATCCACAAGATCACAACCTGCTTACCACTCTCCAACTTTGCCCACCCCAGTCACCACTATGCCACACTTTCTAGTAACTCTTCTATCCAAGCCAACCATACCCCCACCATATTTAAAAAATCTATCTCTTCTCCAAAGCCACTAATGTCTTCAACGCTCTCCCCAAAGACATAAAGCTCCTACCAAAGCACGAATTCAAAAAGGCAGCCCATCAGTACTTCTTAAACAAACTTCTTTGTGATACGACCGATTGGAAACGAAACTGGTTCCTTCTCAATCCATAACATTCACTTCACCCCAGGCTATTCTCTTTACTAACTTCGTAGGGTTAAATCCCTCAGGCAGCCATCTAATCTTCCACTTTACCATTCTTGTCTTAATCTTTTCTTATAGATTCACTAATACCACCTCTCAGCCCATTCCTAACCCCATTATATCCACGTTGTGGATACTCTACTACGTATTGCTCATCCAACTCTTTTCTTTTCTTTCCTGTTTCAGCGGAGGTCCGGAAACCAACAGCCCTACCGATCCACCAACGTTGCTTCGGACTTCGACTCTCCCTGGTCTTCTTTTAATCACAGATCACGTTCTACGGATGCCTGCGATCCTTGCAAGACTCGCTCGCCTCCAATCCTGCTGACTCCGTAATTCATTCGTCACGACAATGGACTCGGTCGACGTCTACCTCCGGGCCGCCATCTTTTCATCTTCATCTTTGTTTTCGATCTCACATTCACCTTGAAGATCTGATACTTCACGGACTATCTCCAATTGATCTTGTCTAGTCAAATGGAACTTCGCTTATATTTATTTTTCACCAGATTGAACTATCTTGATGTTAATGATAACTTTTCCCCTCCCCAACCCCTCCCCTTGCTATTAAATACTTTGCTAGTCACAATTCCATTCACCTCCACATATCCTACCCTTGATTTGTTATTTCAATGGTCGGGCCAGTTGGCCTTTGATGCCAAATAAATGTATTATTATTATTGCCCTAGTAAACAGAAAATCCGACGACTTAAACATGTAAGAGGAAAAGATCAACGTATATACAACATCTAAAGTACTAATTAAATTTTATACTACTAAAAATCATCTTGCAACTAATAAAAAACTAAAAACGTGCCATACTTAGCACAAAACTGGTATAATAACACCCCGGGTAATACATGTGTATGAATACCTGGATTTCAGAAGTTTCTTCTCTGACGCTTTTACGCAGGTGTGAAACTTCACTCTGTTTTTTGTTAGCACATCTTCGAGCATACTTTCGATTTTGAAGACGGCGCCTCCGACAGCGTAAATCTCTATGCTCCTCATGAGTAATTTTATTGTTATCTAGCAATGTTCTTAATTCACTGGTAGTCATTTTAATGAGTTCCTCATCAGTTATAATCATAATTGAACGATTTCAAATTAAAATAAAAAGAATGCCAAATGTGAGAATTTTGAAGTGCCCTTCACGAGTTTCTCTCCAACTTGCATTCGAAAGGTATAAAATACAAGCAGATATGTCAAAAACTATAAAACTGAATGTTAAAATTAACCAAAGCTCAATATGTAATATAAATTTAAAATTAATTAAAAAAGATCTTTAAAAAAATAGGAGAGACAAAATTTCATAAACATTTAAGAAAATTATATCGCAAATAGCATGACTCGTAAGTTTAAAAATTTACAAATGTTACTGTACAGCTTTAAACAAATAAAGTATTATGAAAAATATAGTGTAACAATTGAAGAACAATTCACCGACATATTGTGTAAATAAAATTCAAATTCAATTTTCGCGGCACCAAGTAAAACAAGCGAAATTTACTGTTCACGAATGGCGTGCGAGCTCTTGATTTCTGGCTATTTAAACACGGTGAATTTACCATGCCAGTCAGTTATCACGTTTGCCTTCTGCTGTGCGATACGTGTGCGAGCTATCGTACAGAATTTTCACCTACGCTGATTTTTGGACTTGCTTCACACAAATTGACAATTTCAGTCACGCCAATCTTATCGTTGCACAACTAGCATGGAGGAAGTTATTTATTCCGCCAAAATTAAAGTGACAATAACTGATTAATTTAAACCACCTTGGCTGGTTGAAACGAATTTTATTTAAAAAAAATTTTTTTTTCATTTATTTTCCATAATTTTCTTTGTTTAAATACTTGACTGCAAAACTAATTTGAATTGTGCGCAATTTCAGTTTTCGAGAATACTGTACGTGAATGGTTGTAATTTAATTCAATGCCGAGTTTTGCGTACGCGGGTAATAGTTGTACACGGGCAGTTGCACAAAGATCCGATTCTTCACACTTTCCGATTTTGTTTTGTCTTTGATCGGGTTGAATTCTTCTTTTTTCAACTGGAAATGCGGTTCTATCACATCTTTGTTTACTGGCGACGTTTCGGTGCCTACTTTCCAACACCATCCTCAGGAAACACAACACATTACAAACTTCACAAGTTTGTCAACCAGAACTGTTCTCAAGTGTCCAGGAGTATTTCTAGACACTGCTACACTATCTAACTTTCTCGGCATTTGTCGGAAAACGAGTACCAGCCCTGATAAGGGCCCCCAACAGTACATAATCTCAGCCATCCTGGCTCCTAACAGACTTTGTAACGCCGAACGGCATTTACTTGAAGTTGGAGTGTATTAAAAAATTGGCAACCGCGCCAGGATTTTGAGAGATGTACTTTTTTTACTTCTTAGCAAATCGAAAAACTTTTGGTTTAAATAAAAACGACTGTGTTTACTTTCCATTTTATTTTTTGGGAGAAAAGTAAATTTATATTTCAATATACCACGTTTTGCTCTCGTTGTTAATCTTTCTAAAGTCGAGGTCTTTTGGGCAATTTATTTTGTTGTGAATTTTTTGAGGAAAGGTGTTCTATTTAACATTTTATCCTGCGTACAAAACTATACACATTGGTGATCTCGTGTGACAAAATCGAATGTGTACGCAGAATATTTTTTTGATTTTGTGAAAGAACATTAATGACTGTACGGAAGTGAAGAACTGTGACTTGTGATTTTGTGAAAGAACTTATTTTATCTGTGTTCTGTACTCATTCAATACCGATTCAACCGCGGAAGATTATGTTTCAACTTTGAAAGCAGATTTTGGTTAACCCTTTTGTTTAAAGTCTTTTTATACATTTAATCTTGCTTATAAATTTATGCTATTAAATCCCCTAAGATCGTTAGAATGTCAGTTCCAATTTTAGATAGTGATATTACTGTTTGGGATGGAGATGCGAATCAGAATTTTATGTTTTGGAACCTGAGTTACATTTGTCATCCTTTTGTCCTTCCCCGCAGGATCATAGGATCTTCTCTTTAGAGATGACAAAGGAGATCATGGCTAAAGTTCTAGGAGGATTGGCAATAGGAAAATCCTAGCTAAATCAGGTGAATGCTTGACCAAATCTTACACCCAAATCACATAATAACAGTAGACGTCGATCTAGATCGCCGCAATCTTTTAACAGATATGTCCCAAGGAACTGGTGCTATAATCACCAGAAGATTTTTTATTCATGCCAAGTCTGCCTCTTCCGTTCGGAAGAATTTGCAAATGAATGCCAATTTCCACATTTGACAGGAAAGGACACAGACAAAAGGCGCAGTGGAGCGTCAGGATCGCGAAGCGTTTGGCGCAGAAAATAGAAGACCGTACTTTCTGCGCATCAGGGGCATCAACTACACCACAAAGAAGTAATCACTTAAAATCTGACATTTCTATTGACCTTATCCGTCCACGCCAAATATGCCACATAGACAGCTAAACTGACAATGTTAGTCGCAATCATCAGCGTAATTGTTTGCATGACCCGGACAAACAGCCCACGAACTTCTGAGTCTTCTTGATTTCAGAACTGGCGAAGAATTCATCGTAGACAAAGGTGCAGCAGGCTGAGATCTCATAGGTGTTCTAATGGCCGAAATGTCGCTAGGCGTTTTACTCGTAACAGCTACAGAGGAGCTCATACATGCTTATGGCAGCCGGTATCGCACACTCAACATAGGCTTACGGCGTGAATTTACGCACAACGTCATCGTCACCAAGGTCTCACACAACGTAATAGGCCTTGATTTCCTTTTGAAATTTCTGCTAATAATTGATTTTGGCAATCAAAAGATCATCAACCCCTCCTCCGGACTCGAGCAAAGTTTTGGACACTTGCTTCCGAGCGTTTGGAGTTACAGGTCATTCAGTGCATCATTGAGCAGAGATATCAGCAGCACTTCAAAAATAAAAGTCGCTTTTCGATCTTAACAAGTCAGAGCTACGAGGCTCCAACACGATGCACCATATCGTCACATAAGGACAACATATTGCACTCAAGGAGCTAAATTGAAAGTTGCCCAAGAGGAATTTTCAAGACTGTTGGAAGAGAGGATCATCAGACAAACGAAAAGTTCATGGGCGTCACCTCTCACACTTATCCATCCACGGACTCAAGATCAACTGTGACAAGACGCAGATTGCAACTACAACCGTGGACTTTCTAGAGCATCGTATGACGCCACAAAGTATTCAATCTTTGCCGTGAAAGGCGAATTCAATCAGGAACATCAAGTTACCGAAGACATTTAGCGAGTTGCAGAATATTTCGGGAGGCCTAAACTACTATCGCAAGTTCCTTCCCGGCCTTACAAGACAACTTTACACTTTGTGCATGCACCTACCGAATCAAAATAGACTTAGCAAGTATTCCATCATTACTTGGTCATCTGAAAACGAGGATTTAATTCGACTCCCCATCAACTCGTTAGCAAATGCTACAATGATAACGCATCCAGATTTTCAACGACCATTTATACTCACGACAGATGCTTCTGAATTCGCTATTAGAGCCACGTTGGAACAAGAGATCGACTGAACTCGGAAGCCTATCAGTTTCTACTCGCGTACTTTCCAACCCGTAGAAACGAGATACGACAAATTCAGTCGAGAACTCGTCGCCATCCACGATACAGTGCGCCATTTTATCAGCATTATTGGCAGCAGCATATTTGTTGTTTTCACAGATCGTGCAACTTTAGTTAGCGCACTTCGATACGCGACTGCAACTATTGCCATGTACCCTACCAGAGTTGAAAGACAGCTTTCACGTCTAAGCAAATTGCAATTCGACATCTTTCATGTCAAAACTTCATTGCAGACGTCCTTTCCAGGCCAGACGTCTCGCTACAACCACCTTTGCCGTCGCCATTCACTGTCAGCTCTGTGACATTCAGTGAACTGGCATTTACGACATCCCTCCTGCGAACGGAGCGGCGCGGCGACACTCACTTTCAAAGATCAGTAGCCCGTCAGCCCACCAAGTTCATATGCCGTCTCTGGGAACGCTTAACTATTGCTTACATCACGGGTACGCAGCCCAACAATCCAGTTTTGTCAACCAGCCTTCAGAGAAATGTTTTCGACTCTATTCACTCAATTTCTCACCCAGGAAGCATAGCGCATGTTCGACTTATCACAGATCGTTTCTGGGGTCACAGGCTTAGGTAGAACGCTAAACGATGGGTCTCCGAGTGTGTCATTCGCCAGAAAAACAAGATCAAACGGCACACTTGTTCTAAGTTGCAACATTTCCGAACTAATTCTAGCCTAGCCAACGTCCACATTGACATAGTTTATCTGACAAAGGTTCAAGGTTTCAGCTACCTTCTAACTATGATTGATAGATTTACTCGATGGTCTGCGGCATTACCTCTTGGCACCATTTCTGCAGAGGAGTGGGCTATTTGTCATAAAAATAAGATAATTTGGCACACTCATTCTAAATTGGAACATTTCCCAAATATTTCACGACTTGCCCTCGTCCACATCGACAAAGGTTATCTGACACCGGTTCTAGGTTTTACCTACCTTATATTTATGATTGATAAATTTATCCGATTTCCTGCGTCTTTATCTTTTGGCACCATGTCTGCAACATATACATATTGGACCTTCACGTGTGCCAGTTACTGAATATCTTTAACGAGATTACTCAGCTACTCATTTGCCACTGATGTCAACGCCACAACAGAAGGAACAACAACCCAGTCAACTAGAGCTGGTCTCAAGTGTCTAGGATTATTTATACACACTGTTACACTAACTAACTTTTTAGGCATTTTCTGGAGAACGGAATACCGGCCCTAATAAGGGCACCCAACAGTAAACAATCTCAGCCATCCTGGCTCCTATCTGACTTTGCAACGTCATACGGTATTACTTGAAGCTGTTATGTTTTACAGTAGAACTAGAAACGTTTAAAATAAATAAATGTTTACCAAAACGTGCAGAGATTCCAGCCCAACGTTTTGTAAATAAGCTTATCAATGCTAAGTTTAGGTCTGTGTGTTGCGTAATATTTTTATAGACTATTGAAATATGGATGCAGTCTGGATTTCAAGGAAGTAATTTTCGCAATAGCCAACTTTGAGACTATGAACTCACCAAGGTCCTATATAGGGCTGGCATTAATTCAAAGGAAACACCTCGCAGAAACGCCCGAATTAAGAAGAAGCAGTCACAGCAATGGCGACCGCGCCGAAAGGAATCAGAAAGAAATAGGCCGGCGTTTTCAACCGAATCGACGAGTATTTTCTGACCGTCATCGGAATTTAAGTCAATGCTGGTACCCCTGGATTTGGAAAGGCCTCAGATGTGGTTCGAAAAATTTGGAGCATCAGTTCAAGTACTAGAGTTTACATTAAAAGCACATATTGCGCGCGTGGCTGTCCGGGAGTTAGTTGATCCAACAGTAGCAGTGCAAAGAATCCAGCCCAACGTTTTGTAAATAAGCTTATCAATGCTAAGTTTAGGTCTGTGTGTTGCGTAATATTTTTATAGACTATTGAAATATGGATGCAGTCTGGATTTCAAGGAAGTAATTTTCGCAATAGCCAACTTTGAGACTATGAGCTAACCAAGGTCCTATATAGGGCTGGCATTAATTCAAAGGAAACACCTCGCAGAAACGCCCGAATTAAGAAGAAGCAGTCACAGCAATGGCGACCGCGCCGGAAGGAATCAGAAAGAAATAGGCCGGCGTTTTCAACCGAATCGACGAGTTTTTTCTGACCGTCATCGGAATTTAAGTCAATGATGGTACCCCTGGATTTGGAAAGGCCTCAGATGTGGTTCGAAAAATTTGGAGCATCAATTCAAGTACTAGAATTTACATTAAAAGCACCTATTGCGCGCATGGCTGTCCGGGAGTTAGTTGATCGGACAGTAGCAGTCCTATTTGAAATGGCGGTCGACTTCACGTATGAAAAATACAAAAGACTAGTGTTAGATCATTTCCGATCCAGGCCTCCGGAAGTGTTTCCTGAATTGTACAGTCTAAAATCATTACATGGTGAGATGCCTATTGATACCATGGCACGTATCAAACAGTGGTTCTCCAAGCTGACTGAGTCTTTACTGGTGTTGCAACCGCATGAGGCCATCATGTTTATGCTGCTGGATCCTACCAGATACGGGGCAAAATCCAGCGCCCAGGCAGGACTGGAAGAAAGAATTCAGGCTCTCCAAAGTTCGGCTATGATGACAAACAAAGTGGCAGCTGCAACTTCACGCCCGGGTCCGGTTGCAGCATCTAGAAGGAGCGTTATATCTTACTGTAATTCTTCGCGCATAATTAGCACGTCCGCAACAGAAGGCAACAACCAGTGACGTGGAAGCAAAGTCAATATATAAGGGCACCGGCTTTGACAAATACATTGCTTAGCATAAGCAAAACCAGCATGGAGCTCCTAGAGAACGAATAGTTCAATGGGGAAATAAGGTCCACAATCTCGCAAATAAAGGTATTCAAGATCATGGCAAAAATATTATTCTTTTGGGGGCGCAAATGCGTAGATCGAGTGAAGACCAGCAGAACCACCTAAAAATTATTCCGAATCAGATGGCCTTCAAAAAAAAAGAAGAACGTGAACCGTTGCTACATGTAAGGATTTTTAGAACTCTTCAACGGACAGCCAGTAATAATGTTTTTGGATACATGAGCTGATTTGTCGGTATTACCAATGACTTGGCCATTAAACAACATGAAACCTACGAGAGAGAATTTGTGTCAGGCATCGGGCGCGTCGATAGGACTTGATTTCATTAGAAAATGAGTTAAGACAATAGACTGTAAAATAAGTATATATGCATATCGAGTCCTGAAAGCATAAATACAATAAAGTCTATATGTACCCTTAAGGTGCAGGTGGCGACCAGTTGTCTGCCCGGGTGGTGAAAGAATCTTCAAGCCCAATATAACATTATATTCCAACTCTCTGATTGTAGCGAATTTCCAGAGCCAACGTTCGACCAGTTTAAACTATGGCTAGAACTAAAAGAAGGTTACGAACCACCACAAGTATATGGTGTTCCCCGAAGAAATTAGAAGCAGCGACTCGAGCAACCCATGAAATTATAGAAGTCGGCGTTCTTGGGCCATATTCATTTGTTTGAGCTCCAATGGTTTACGTTACGAAAACGGATGGTTTGCTCCGACCGGCGGCTGATTTCTGGCAATTAAATTCAGTGACTAAACCTGACCCGTAACCCATGACGGCTCTGCGTGATCTGATACTACAGCTAGCTGGAGGCAAATGGTTTTCCGTGCTTGATCTTAACCAGGGACTTTGGCAAAAAGACGTGCAGCCCAAAGACCGATGGAAGTTAGCGTTGCAGGTACCCAAGGTCATTTCCAATTCACTCGTGTACCATTTGGTTTTAAAAATGCACCGAAAGCGTTCCAAAGTATGATGGACTCATTCGTGTCTGAATTAATTGTACAACACCTTAAGTGGATGATGTGATTATATGGGCCACTACTGAACACTAATTACGTATTAGGCTGCAGAAGATGTTCGCCAAAGCTGTACAATGGTGAGTACATTTTAATCCAGAACAAGTTCAGATTGGTCGGTAAGTGCGGTTCCTGGGTCACTCAGTCTCAGCTGAGGGATGTATGCCATTAAATACGAATTTACAGCTTATCAAGGATTATCCGGTGTCTACCACTAGAAAGCAATTGCGCCGGTTTATTGGTATTGTGAATTTATTTAGACTATATCTCTCAGGGATGGCGGTTACGATGCGACTCTTGTCTAAGTTAACAATTGCATAGATACCGTTTCGTTGGACGGTGGATGCTCAAGATGCGTTTATCCTATGCAAGCAGACATTAATATACGCAAATATTTTTACGTTCCCGATAGGTAATTTGTCAATTGTTACAGACGCGTCAGATATTGGAATAGGAGCAGTGTTACAAGCTGACGGACGTCCTGCGCAATATATAAGTCGCAAACTCACTAAGGCGGAACAGAACTATACCGTCACAAAAAGGAATTGCATGTATGTATTAGGTGTTGCGAACCTAGTAAAAAATTAGTTCAGTTGTGACCAGAAGGACAAACCAAAGGCAGCATGAACGGAAAGTATAATCTCATGCACATTCGTTTCGTGCTTACTGGCGACTCATCAGTAGGAGCCTGTATTACGCCCTTTAACCACTATATATTTGGGTGAAAAATGTGGGATAATAGGACGGTACAATGTACCAAGTGTCCTTTATTGCGCTGGAATAATTCAACAGAACGTCCTAACTAAAATGCCCGTATTAGGATGAAGCAGTCAGCACAGCGATGGAAGCAGACTTTGAGCTGAAATGAACATAAAATAATTAATAGTTGTAAATTTTTTAAAATGTAGAGGCCCTTTGGTCACTATCATACGAGAGCCTCTGAGATGCCAGGTTCGGATAATCCATATATGCGGCATAATCATCTAATTTGGTACACTTAAATTCCTAAAATTTCTTAAGTCCACCTGCTATTTGCTCTGTATCCTTAGTATTTTCCAAACCAGCCATAATATTAGAATACGATTTTTTACAATATGTATTTTATAACAATAAGTGTGCTCACCGAAACACGCTGATATCCACAGATGAATAGACGATACAGTGGTGGCCTGAAGCAAATCGGAGATCCTTCCCAATAATATGCATTAAGACTGATAGATGGATGCAAATTTCAATACTTTATTAACAAAGAGAATAGCGTCAGAACCGCACAGCAAAGCGTACCATGCAACTCAAAATTTCTACACCGACTTTCTTATAATCATTCACCAAGGCAAGTAAAAGACTTCAACAATATGAACAAAAGAAACTTCCAAAAAATTACAATATTAAAAAAACCATATTGTTTTATAAAACCAGCGTTAACATCAAATGTTCAAAAATAAAATTTGATTTATTTGTAATTGAGGATTTAATTGATGTCCAATAAATTAATTAACCTCCACATAAACCCTCATGTTTAACATGTTTACTCATACATTAAGAAGTCCTCATTCTTCGGTTTCTTGATCACTCTTCCAGAACGAGTTTCAATATGTTGTGCTGGCACCTCACTATATTTCACTTTCATATTGCATTGTTCTCTATCCTTAGTCGTCCTGGTTTTAATTTTTACTTCTTTCCAACATTTATTTGGTTCTCCTTTTTCTCACACATTTTTGAGTCACATATTGCCTCAGCTTCTTGATACTTTGATGGATACCATTCTTGAGTCTACTTCTCCGTCCATGTAAACTGTAAAATGCAGCGATCCAGCGTTTCACACTCTACTGTACCATTTACTTCTATAAATGCATTTTTATCAGTCATATGGCTGACTTTAAATGGCCCCTTATTGAACAGAGTCAGACAATTCTGTCTGTTCTCGTTAGTTATATATACATGAGATGCCAGATTTAAATCTGATTATGCATAACATTTAGACCTTGGGCTTCTAGTTTTGGTTGGAGCTAAATAACTCATTTTATCTCTCAATGTCCCAACAAAATAATCTACTGAACTAGAGGCCCAATCGAGACAACTTGGAGCTTCTATTAGAAAGTCTCCAAGTAATCTCAATGGCTCTCCATAAACAAGTTCTGCTATGGATGTTACTAACTGAGCTCTAAATCTATTTCGCATTGCCAACAAAACTAGTGGCAAATCATGTATCCAACTGGATCCACCAGTGCAGCGTAATGCAGCCTTCAGCTCCCCTTGCAGTCTCTCAACCATCACATTAGCTCTGGCATTATATGCACATGTGAGTCTTACTTTTATCTCCCATAGTATTCAATGATCTGATAAATAGTTCAGACATATACTGACTACCACGACCAGTAGTTACCCTTACCGGTACATTTTATCGCGTCACCCAATTATGCAAGAACATAAGTAAGATTTCTTGAGCTGTCATGTCCTTCAGGATTGCTACCTCAAACTGACGACTGAAACGACCACCCATCATGAGTAAATACTTCTGGCTAGAAATTTCGGGAATTTCTACTATATCAATATGTACATGCATGAAACGACCCGCTGGTATACTAATCGTTTTAATTTCAAATTTTAGTAAGAAGCCAAACTTTACAAGTTTGACAGCGGTCAATTTTCTATACCCAAGCTCTTATGTCTTTCGACATTTTAGTCCATATATAACTATCAGTGACCATCCTGATAGTTGCCTTAATAGAAGGATGACCAAATTCATGCAGCTATTGAATTAACTTATACCTTAATTCTAACAGTACATAAGGTCCTGGTTGGCTCCTGGAGATTTCACATAGTAATAACTTATTTCCGATCTTCCTGCGTGTATACCCGGACTTCTTTGCCAACACAGCTACTAAAGGATCAACAATAGCAACCTGCTGCTTATGTTGTGCTAACGGTTGAGCCTTCAATAAAGAGGGTAGTAGCTCCACTAACTCGATTTGGTGTTCTATGCCTGTCTTTAATCCATTCCCTAAGCATTGGAGGGTAAAAACATGGCCAAGTTTTTCTTGATGGCATCCACCAAGTCATCGGAGTCGACGGGTCTGGGTATTCTCACTGACCTAACTACTGTCTCAGCATAAGTCACTGTCCCAGTGCCTTTTCCAATGGTCCTAGATTTGGTATTTAAAGCGAGATTAAAATGAATATAAAAAATCCATCCCAATGATGTAACCCTTTATATCAGCGATCAGAGAGTTCCACGTAAATAGCAATTTCTGCCCCAAGGTGTCTGACAATTTTTTAACTCCCTTAACCTCAATTGGACTTCCATTGGCAGCCCATAGTTGATAATCGAGTGTGACGCTATCAATTTCAATCGCATCGGATCAAACTATTCTCACCCCTGCACCCGTATCTATTAAGATGTTTAATCCACTTACTTTATTCGCTTTGACAAACTTATTGTTGCTATAGACAGTAATCTCTTTGAGATTACATTCCTACCGAAATCTAACAGATTAACGAACCATTTTACTGCGCGTTTCTTCTATCGAAGCTTACAAACTTAACTTCGATGATATTAGAATGCATCGAATATGCTTACCTTGGAGCCTTGCATTAACAACCCCTTCTACGGCTTCTATAGCAGGGGTTCTACTAGATTTCCGGCGGCTTACACCAGGCCGCAGGAAGAGCTTTTTCTTTACATCGAGGAACACATAACCCTGGAAGCGTGCATCCTTCCCTCTGACACTTTCCAAACTCGGCTTATTTACGATGCAAACTGCACCACTCGCGTGGTCCTTGAACACCTTCACGCGATTCACCTCTTCGTAGCTTGAAAAAGAATTCACCCTACCTCTGTTGGAACTTTCCCTCTTGGGTTTCATCCTACCCCCATCCCTTCGGAGAATATTTCATTCATTCTCTACGGTCAGGAGTCTCTCTGAGAGATGTCTGAGTTGCTGCTCCAGGCGTGAATCTGCTGCTACTGCATACACCTTAGGTTCCTTCTGACGATACACTTTGGCCAACAATTTGAGCTTCTTTGGACACTCTAGTTCCAATGTATCATAAATATCCAAAGTGGCTCTTAATCTAGCAGGAAATTTTGCTACAATTATACTGTTTATAACTTACTCATAAATATCAATCCTGATGAATTTTGTAATAAATCTGTCATAAAATTCAGATAGGAGTTGATTTTCGAAATTTTTCCTGACGTAATAAGTTAGTCATCCGTTCAATCCTCTCGGGTTGATATCGTCCATGAAGTTCTACAGCCAGAAGCTCAAATGCATTTACAGGTTCGTTTTCGGTGACAAATTTCATGAGTCTAAATAGATTCTTTCTAACAGGCTCAAGAAAACACCACCAGGCCGAGGCAAAACATACTTTAGGGTCGGTCACTCTTCTTAGTTTAAAATAAAAATTTGCATCTTCGACCCATTCAGAAAGGTTGTCTGGTCTGTGCATGGGGAGCTTAACATTACTATCCATAGAACTGCGGCAAAAGCGATCATCTACATCACATCTTTCAGCATAGAGGATCCTGGCGCGGGCGCCATATTTTGAAGCGGCTCTTTGGTCACTACCCTGAGATGCCAGGATCAGATAATCTATATATGCGGTATGATTATCTAATTTGGAATACTTAAATTCCTCAGAACTATTTTTAAACAGCATTTCTTAAGTCAGCCTGCTCATTGCTCTGTATCTTCTATATTTTCCAATATATATTATAACAATAAGTGTGCTCGCCAAAACACGCTGATATCCACAGATGACAGAACGATACGGTGGTGACCTTAAGCAAATTTGAGATTCTTTTCACTAATATGTATTTAGAACTATAGTTGGATGCAAATTTCAATACTTTATTAACAAAGATAATCACGTCAGAACCACACAGCAGAGCGTACTGTGCAACTCAAAATCTCTTCTCTAACTCTCTTATAATCATTCAACAAGACAAGTCAAAAACTTCGACAATATGAACAAAAGAAACTTCCAAAAAAATTACAATATTAAAAAAAACACAAGATTGTTTTATGAAACAAGTGATAACACCAATTGTCCAAAAATAAAATTTGATTTATTTTTATATGAGGAGTTAATTTATGTCCAATAAATTAATTAACCTCCACATTGTTAAATCGATGCTCTTTATCTGAGCAAAATACTATAAATCCTTGATTAAAAATAAAGCATGTTTGGAAAATCTACAAATGGCTTCTGATGGGTTGGAAACGTTGATTCAAGGGCTGGTTGCAAAAATGAACAATTTGCCTGCAGAATTAGTTGTAATTAAGTCTCATCTGGATGATAAATTGATAATACATACCGGTGGAATCCACGTGAACCACCCAACCAATATAGGTGGACAAAACAGTAATCATATCATCAAAGGATACTAGATTAAGCCACAACCACTCGAGTCAGACCCTCAATTATCTCTGATTTGAGATAAGCAAGCAAATGTTGTGTAATTTAAATATAAAATGAAAATATATATTCTATAATAAATGCTGCACCCCAAGACTTGAATTTAGAAAACCAAAATAAATAACCTTTTACTATACTTCCAAATATTTTTGAGAAATAGTATAGTCTAGTTCTATGTATAGTATAGACTAGACGTAAATTACAATGTTAGTGGTAAAGTCGTAAAGGTGTTAAAGCTCTTAAGATATTTATTAATGTGAGACGTAAGATACGAAGTCCGTATCAGTTTTGATGCGTCTGAAGATGAAGGAAGTTCAAGATTTTACCGGCCTATGAGTGCTACCAATTGTCCCGCACAAGCAAAATGCGGTCAAATCCGACACATCTTAACTCTAAGTGCTCCTACGAACTAATCTACATAACTAGAAGCCCAATCAAGAATACTTGGAGTTTCTATTAGAAGATCTCCAGGCAAACTTAATGGTTCTTCATAAACCAATTCTGCTATTGAAGTTCCTAATTGTGCCCTATATCTGTTGCGCATGGCGAGTAGTACTATAGGAAGATCGTGTATCCAGCTTGTTCCACTAGTACACCTTAATGCAGCTTTCAGTTCACGATGTAGCCTTTCTACCATCCCATTCGCTCGTGGGTTATACGCGCTAGTATGTAATACAGTGGTTCCCATGATGTTGAGGGATCTTACGAAAAGCTCGGACATAAATTGACTAACGCGATCACTAGTCACCTTTTCCGGAATACCATAACGCGATATCAAATTATGTAGAAACGCGAACAAGACTTCTTGCGCTATCATGTCTATTAAAATCGCCACTTCAAATTGACGACTAAATCTATCTACCATGGTCAGCAAGTATTTGTTCCCATTAACTTCAGGAATCTCGACAATGTCTATGTGTACGTGTCTGAACCATCCAATTGGTATCCCAATATTCTTTATCTCGGTTCTGGTATGTCTCCACACCTTACACGTTTGACACTTGGCACAGGCTCTTACCCATACCCGTATGTCTTTCAGACATGTGCGGCCATACGTATCTGTCGTGGATCAATCGAATGGTGGCTTTAATGGATGGATGACCCATGTCATGTAACATTTGGATAATCTTGGCCCGTAACTCCAACGGAACATATGGTCGTGGTTGACTTCTAGACGTTTCGCATAACAACCACTTATAAAACCCAATCGGTCTTACTACGTCCTGATCTCTTTGCTGTAGCACTGCCCCTAATGCAACATCTGAGGCATCTGTGATTAGCTCGAAAGATTTTTCCCAATCTAAAGGTGCTAATATGGTTACGTCACTTAACATTTCCTTGGCCTTTTGGAAATTTTCTCGGTCTTCTGGACTCAAGTTTATAGGCCAAGACTTCTTGATCGTGCTCTTTCACGAATGAGATGCCGTGTTAACGATCCAAGAATTCCGGCTAGACCTGGAATCAATCAACGGTAATAGCTAATCATACCCAAGAACATTCGCAACTGGCGTACGGTTCGGTGTTTCGTTACGTCAATTATAGCTTGGATCTTCTCTTCAAAAGGCTTAATTCCGTCTTTGGAAAGTATATGACCAAGGTATTTAACTGAAGAACAACCGATATTACTTTTATTAGGTTTGACCACTAATCCATATTGTTCCAGCCCGGTCAAAACTGTTTCCAAATGCGTACGATGTTCGTCTCGTGAGCGACTAAAAATTACTACGTCGTCTATGTACACCCTAGCAAATGGAGAATTCTGAAGGATTTCTTCAGCCAAACGCTGGAATGTCTGACTGGCATTTTTCAAACCAAAAGACATTCAAAGAAATTCATGCGATCCCCCTCCTGGAAATCTGACTACGGTGAATGGTATCGAAATGTCCTCCATTGGTATCTGATAGTATGCTTTCTGGAGATCTAAAGTTGAATAAACCTCATATCCCATTATATCTCGGAGTAAAGTACTCTGGTTAGGGAGAGGATAAGAATCACCCTTCGTCACTGAGTTTAATAGACGATAATTTCCACAAACCCTCCATTGACCCGGTTCAGGTTTGGGAACTACCACTATTGGGGAAGCAAAATTGGAATTTGACCTTCTACAAATCCCCTCTTCGCGCAATTGGTGAAATTCTGACAAAGCAACCTGTTGCTTGTGTTGTGCCAATGGTTGAGCCTTTGGTGAACAAGGCAACGGAGCCACCAATTCTATCTGGTGTTCTACTCCTGTCTTCAAACCTATCCTTTTGGCACTGAAAGGTTGAAACACTGCTAGGTGCTTCTCGATTATATCGGCAAAGTCATGTGCGACTGTTGGACGAGGTAAAAGAACTGTTCTAACTGCCGATGTGTTAGACTCAGTAGGTGTTGATGTCCCTACGCCTTCTGTGATAGTCCTAGCCTTGGGGTCTAATGCCAGCTTGAAATGTGTCAAGAAATCCATGCCAATGATATGGTCCTTGACATCGGCTACTAGAAAATTCCATCGGAAGGAAGATTTCTGGCCTAATGTTACCGACATTTCTTTCATCCCTTTCACTCCTATCGGACTACCGTTAGCGGCCCATAGTTGATAATCAAATGTGGGGCAATCTGCTTCCACCACGTCTGACCTAACTTATGCTTACCTCAGCACCCGTATCGATGAGAAAATCTAATCCAGATAATTCATCTTTAATGATGATGCTGGACAATCCGGCAATGCTTTCCAGATCTCCGCTTAGTAAGAATCTGACCCTCTTGCCTTCTTCTTCGGTGCTATTTGATCTAGTCGCATCCTTTGCTTTGAGTGTGCAATTTAAAGGCACTTCGCACTGCGTCCGTATTCGCAATATGCCTTACACTATCCGCGTGGCCCTTCGAAGTGTTGACGCGAGTGACTCCCTCGACGTCTATTATACCTATCCTGACTCTGAAGTTGTGCAATGTCACTACGTAAACTAGCAACTTCTCTACATAAGAAACGCAAGGTTTCTTGTATAGTCAGGTTGTTTTCGGCATCCGCCCTGACTGGCTGCATCGTGACAGAATCTGCTATTACAGCATGTACTTGTGGTTCCTGCTGTTTATACACGCCGTCTAACCCTCTGAGTTTTGTTGGCCAATCAATGCTCATTGTGTCAAATACTTCCAATGTGGTTCTAAGCCTAATTGGTAGCTCAGCTGTGAAAATGGAGTTGACTACATCTCTAGATATATTCAACCTGGAAGCTTTTGTGCAAAGGCGTTCATAAAATTCGGACGGTAGTTGACGCCCCGTTTTTTCTAAGCGTAATAATTCGCACATTTGCGCTGATCTTCCAGGCTGATATCTCTGTTGAATTTCAGCCATTAATAACTCAAATGCATTGTACGGCTTTTCTTCCACAGTTCTGTCTCTGAAATTTGCCAAGGCATTTCGGAAATTTTCAGGCAATGCCATCCATGCTGCAAAAAATTTCTCCATTGGATTTACAATATTATAAACACTAAATATCATTTGGGCTTCTCCTACCCAACATGAATGTTTTTCTGATTTGTACTGCGTAGACTTTAAATTCTTATCCTGGCGCGGTCGCCAAATTTTGTTGAGGCCCCTAACCTATTCGAGTCTGAAAGCCCCATAGATGCCAGATCGCTTGAAGTCCTAATATTCACAGTAGAGTCTGATATGCTTATATTTCCATTTTCATCTGCTAGATTCAATTCCTCAATGTCCTTCACTAACCTACTTGTGTCCTCAAATTTAATAACGGTCCCCATGTCTTATTTGTTTAACAATTAAATCGACACTTAATGTTAGGCAATCGGAATGTTAAAGTTGTATCGTGATAATTCCCGAACAAATAATCTGGAAGGAGATATACGTGAACAACAGAATTATCAAATTACCTGTTCCAGGACGTCTCTTTTCAGTGTGAGATAATATCAGAACAAAAGGCAATTATAGCAGGTATGTATTGTTGGGATGTATTCGTGTTACTAGAGAAAACTGTTAAAAATGCAGCAGACCAAAATATATTAAGACCAGTCGAGGTGCGAGACACTCGAAAACTGAAAAATGGCGCACAATTCAAAGTCAAGTATTTAAACAAAGAATGTTCTGGAAAATAAAAATAAAAATTATTTTTAAATAAAATTCGTTACAATCAGCCATGTTGGTTTAAATTTATCAGTCAATGTTATTTTACATGTGGCGGAGGATTTAACTTCCTCCACAAAATTTATAAATAGATTTTTAGTTTTTTGTCGGAGGAAATTTCTTTCTCTACAAATAGATCTTTTGAAATAAATTTGTCTAGTAATAGACGTAAATCCCGCGCTTTTCCTGTCGTTGAATTCTTCAGGAACGAATTATTAATACTGGTGCCTCTGATGTCAAAATGACGCATAGTTCATTTGCTTCTCGAACGACTGTTTCATCTAAAGTTGATAGAGTACGATGATCTTGTAACTTAGTTGAAGTTGGTATGGATGCTCTAGACAATGCGTCTTGTAAATGTTGCTCATTTGTAGTTGCAATCTGCAAGGTTGCGTTTTACATATCAAATTCGGCAATGGAAAGATGGTTCTTTAACTATTCTTGTCCTTCGGTTCTGTCATCAATCCAAAAAAAAAACTGGGCGATGTAACGTTCCAAAATCGCACAATTCTCCAAGTTATTTACATGTATGACGACATTTCTGTCTGTCATTCTCCTGAACTTGTAAGGTCCCTTGTAAAATGGAGTAAAGGAATTCTTCCTGTTTTAATTAGCTACATAAACATGCATTTTTGATCGCAAATTGAAAGCCACATAGCATTTGTTTATAATTATTATATGCTTCCATTGAGCTAAATAACAATCTTATCTTCAAGTGTTAAAACTAAACAATATATGCAACTAAATGCCAAGTGTAGACAATTTTTTAGTAATTAAACGAGCATTGGTTGAGTGGGTGTTGATAACAGTTACTATAATCAAGTTTGTGATCTTTTTATAACCACCTAACCACATACATTTGTCAGTATAAACTTATAATTGTATATTGTTGAAAAGGCAAATCATCCAGTACACTGGTTTCTACCTTATTGAGAACTCATCACGTACTGGCCAGAATTTGCGCGGACAGGGCTCGAACTTGGGCATATCTGCTTCAAAGTCTTATTCTCTAATCACTGAGACACTCTACCACACAATACACTAATGTAACTCGGTTAATCGTTTTCTTTTATGTGAAGTCCACATGGCATCCATTTAGACCCAAAATTCCAACTAACCATCCCCAATCTGTCATTATTTAGGAGACACCACATTGCACGGGGAAGTGGTATTGAAATGAACATTAATATAATTTAAAGAACATTGGTTGCGCGGGCGGTGATAAAAATTACTTTTAATAAAGTTCTCGATATTGATGTATACACCTGACCCATTACGTACATACATTTTTCAGTATAAAATAAGAATTTTATAGTGTAAATAAGGCAATTCATCCAGTAGATCTGTCAAGTTCTTATTGGGAACTCATCGCGCACAGGTTCGAGCTCTTTCCGCGGCACATTCTGGGCAGTGCGTAATGAGTTCACAATAAGGACGAAACCGGTCTACTGGACGAATTGGCCTTTTCTACAATATAAAATTCTTAGTTTATACTAACAAATGTATGTGCATAATTGGTCTGATGTTTATATCAAGATCGCAACCTTGATTAAAATTAATTTTTATTGACGTCCACGTAACCAATATTCGTTTAATTATATAAATGTTCATTTCAATACCACTTCTCGTCCATTTTGATGTCTGTTCAATAATGACAGATTGGAGATGGTTAGTTGGAACTTTGGGTCTAAATAGATGTCATATGTGCTGGACCTAAAAGTAAAGGACTAACCGAGTTACATTAGTCAGTATATGACTGAAAATTTTATTTAGTGTACGGCAGGTTGGCTCAGTGATTAGAACACCAGATTTCAAAGCAGACTTGTCTAGGTTCGAGCCCTGACCGCGGAAAATTCCTGCCAATGCGTGATGAGTTCCCAATAAGAACAAAACCGGTCTACTGGATAAACTGCCTTTTCTACACTATACAATTCTTTGTTTATACTGAAAAATGTATGTACACAATGGGTCAGGTGTTTATATCAAGTTCGCAACCTTGATTAAAAGTGACTAATTTTAGTGTCTACTAGTAGATTTATAGGCAGACTTAATGGTCTTTCATAAGCCAATTTTGTTATGGAAGTTCATTGTTATGTCCTGTTTCTGTTGCGTAAGAATTGAAATACACCAGGAAGATCGTGTGCCCACCTGGTATCATTCGTTCACCTCAAAGCAAGATTCAACACACAATGCAGCCTTTCATCCAATCTATTTGCCCAAGGAATGTGGGCGCTACTAATAATAAAATTTATTCCAAAGGTTTTGAGGATATAATGAAAACCTCTGTCAAAAATTGAATACCATTAATGTTAAACCATTTTGAAACAATCCACTACGTAGGAATTAGAACAAGGCTTCTTATGCTGTCACACCTTTCAAAATCGTCATTTCAAAATTGACGACTGAAATGATCAAACATTGTGAGAAACTATGTATTAGGTGTTGCAAACCTAGTAACAAATTAGTTCAGTTGTGACCAGAAGGATAAACCAAAGGCCGCATGAACGGAAAGTATAATCTCATGCACATTCGTTTCGTGCTTACTGGCGACTCATCAGTAGGAGCCGGTATTACGCCCTTTAACCACTATATATTTTGGTCGAAGAATGTGGAATAATAGGACGGTACAATCTCCTAGACGAATGTGTAAACCTGCAATAGTGAAGCTAACATCATCTAAAGTCTACGACAATGCGACTTCAACGCTAACTCACACTATATAATATATATACCGAGTCTGTAAAGGATACTAACACTATGGCTATTTGTGTAGTAACCGATACCACCATTATTGATACCGAAAAGGTACACGGTACTAACACTATGGTTTCCGAGTCGGTACATGATACCAACCTGATGGATATCAATTTATGCTAAAGTTCACCGAAATTGAGAATTACAACAATTTCTGAACACCTGTTACTCCAGTAAATCCACACACTCTGGCCTTGATCGATATCAGTTATCACATTTCGCGGTAAGCATGACATCATTCAAATCAATATATGAC
Source organism: Eudiplozoon nipponicum (assembly GCA_029291075.1). Taxonomy (NCBI): domain Eukaryota; kingdom Metazoa; phylum Platyhelminthes; class Monogenea; order Mazocraeidea; family Diplozoidae; genus Eudiplozoon; species Eudiplozoon nipponicum. Next base: position 13,670 of record JAQBSW010005380.1, on the reverse strand, counting down.
AGTTAAATACTGTTTGTTGCGAAGAACTAATATATATGCAAGTATGTATTAGGTGTTGCGAACCTAGTAACAAGTTAGTTCAGTTGTGACCAGAAGGATAAACTAAAGGCAGCATGAACGGAAAGTGCAATCTCATGCACATTCGTTTCGTGCTTAATGGCGACTCATTAGTAGGAGCTGGTAATACGCCCTTTAACTACTATATTTTGGTCAAGAATGTGGGATAATAGGACGGTACAATCTCCTAGACGAATGTGTAAACCTGTAATAGTGAAGCTAATATCATCTAAAGTCAACGACAATGCGACTTCAATGCTAACTCACACTATATAATATATATACCGAGTCTGTAAAGGATACTAACACTATGGCTATTGTGTTAGTAACCGATACCAACATTATTGTACCGCAAAGGTACATGCTACTAACACTATGGTTTTCGAGTCGGAACATGATACCAACATGATGGATATCAATTTATGCTATAGTTCACCGAAATTGAGAATTACAACAATTTCTGAACACCTGTTACTCCAGTAAATCCGTACACTCTGGCCTTGATTGATATCAGTTATCACATTTCGCGGTAAGGCATGACATCATTGAATTCAATATTTAACACGTTAAATACTGTTTGTTTTGCGGGGAACTAATATATATGCAAGTAGGTATTAGGTGTTACAACCTACTAACATATTTGATTAAGCTGATGACCAGATAGTGAGTAACCAAAGGCAGCATGAACGAGATTATATTTTCCGTTCATGCTGCCTTTGGTTTATCCTTCTGGTCACAACTGAACTAATTTGTTACTAGGTTCGCAACACCTAATACATACTTGCATATATATTAGTTCTTCGCAACAAACAGTATTTATCTGTTATATATTGAATTGAATGATGTCATGCTTATCGCGAAATGTGATAACTGATATCGATCAAGGCCAGAGTGTATGGATTTACTGGAGTAACAGGTGTTCAGAATTTGTTGTAATTCTCAATTTCGGTGAACTATAGCATAAATTGATATCAATCATGTTGGTTCCATGTTTCGACTAGGAAGCCATAGTGTTAATACCATGTACCTTTTCGGTACAATAATGTTGGTATCGGTTACTAACACAATAGCCATAGTGTTAGTATCCTTTACTGACTCGGTATATATATTATATAATGTGAGTTAGCGTTGAAGTCGCATTGTCGTAGACTTTATATGATGTTAGCTTCACTATTGCAGGTTTACACATTCGTCTAGGAGATTGTTCCGTCCTACTATCCCACATTTTTGACCAAAATATATAGTGGTTAAAGGGCGTTATACCAGCCACTACTGATGAGTCGCCAATAAGCACAAAACGAATGTGAATGAGATATTACTTTCCGTTCATGCTGCCTTTGGTTTATCCTTCTGGTCACAACTGAACTAATTTGTTACTAGGTTCGCAACACCTAATACATACTTGCATATATATTAGTTCTCCGCAACAAACAGTATTTATCTGTAATGTATTCCCTGTTGTGCAACATGTTTCTTTCAAAGCTAACATAATGGTAGATTTACGGTCGAATCCTCAAAATGTTGTAGCTAATGAATTTTTTGATGCGTAACTCCAACGATACATACGGTCTTGGTTGACTTCTGGAAAATTCGCATAGCAACTACTTGCCGTTCAGGAGCGTGCGAGCATAAACTGGTCTCTTGGCAATATGACTGTAAAGTGATTCAATCCTTGCGCTCCCATGATTTGCTGGACTATATCTTCGGGCAAATTTTTTAGATTGTTTAACAAACCTTGGCGTATCAGCTTGACGTCTGCTTTAATCGGTCTAATAAGTGAATTTGTTACCAGATTTTATTTCAAAGCAATATAAAAGACAATAAAATCTAACTCTGCTAAACGAGCAAATTGGAAATTCATACTGAGAGTGTAATTAAGCCTAGTGTTTTTACTGATCAAGCTCAACAGAAACTTATGTTCTGACAATAAATTGAATTGATAATATCTAAATAATGCTTTAAATGTAGCATAGCAAAATACACAAAACTTGTCTTACCGTTTTTTCGTCCATGAAGTTTCCGACGATAAAAATTAATTGATCTAATTATAACATTGTCTTTTTGTTGTATTGTTGCTCTAATCTGACGTAATCGTGATAACCATAAATAATTTTTTCCAGTCTACAGGTGCTGGGATGGTTATTTCACTTCCAATTTCTTTAGCCATATAAAATAATTCTCGGTCTTCGCTCAAAGTGATAGGCCTGACTTTTGAAAGTAATTTTCTCAAACGAAAGATGGCGTGTGGACGATTAAAAAATTCCGACTAGACTTGTTATGAATCGGTAGTAATAACTGATCATTCCCTGGAGTATATGTAGTTTGCCCACAGTCCGGTGTCCATTACATCTTTGACGGATTTGATCTAATCTTCCTGGAAAGTATACGTACAAGATATTTGACCTTAGAGCAAACAATTTTGTTCTTATAGTTTTCATCGCTCATCAATATTGTTTCAGCCTAGTCAAAACCATTTCCCAATGCTTGCAGTGTTCTTCGCGATATCGACTGAAAATAATAATGTCATCTTTATACATCCTCGATAATGAAAAATTCTGGAGAACATCTAACGTTGGAATATCTGCCTGGCATTTTTTAAATCAAAAGGCATTCTAAGTAATTCATGCGATTTCCCTCCTTGAAATCTGACTGCGCTGAGTAAGGCAGAACATTCCTCCATCGGTATCTGATAATACGCCTTCTGGCGATGCGATGTTGAATAAACCTCATATCCTATTATGTCTTGAAGCATAGTGCTCTGGTTAAAGAAAATATAAGAATCACCTTTAATCAACCAGTTTAAAAGACGAATGTTTCTACAAACCCGCCATTCTCCCGGTTTAGGGTTTTGAACCACAACTATTGAGGATGCCAAGTTTGAATTTGACCTACTAAAATTTCCCCCTTCGTGCAAATCGAGAAATTCGGTAACAGCGATCTGTTGCTTGCGTTGTGCCAAATTTGGACTTTGGATGAACAAGGCAACGAAGCCATGAAATCTATTTATTGCTTTTCTCCTATCTTCAACTCATTTAGCTTGGGACTAAAAAGTTTAAATACTGATTGGTGTTTCTTGATGATGTCAGCAAAGTCTTCTATGACAGTGGACGATTGATTCATTGTCTGATTATATGTTAACGACCATATCAGATTGATGATTGAATATCAAGAACTCACCATATGATCTTTTACGTCAGCAACCAAAAATTCTGATTAAAGAAATATTTTTCCTAAATTTGACGACAGTTCTTCCATCCTCTTAACTTCTTTTGGACTACCATTATTTAGTAATATATGTGGGACAGCCAGCTTTCCCCACATCTGATCTAACATTAGCACATTTATCATTGAGAAATTTGATCTCACTCAACTAACTCTAATGCTAAATTTATTGCGGGCAAGCCGATCAACTCTCTCATAACCTACGCTTAAATAGAATCTTACAATGTTGCCGGTTCTCTTGGTGCTATTTTCTTTTGTAGGAATCTTCTTTTTCGCCTTCAATATGTATTTTATAGACACGCCGTAGAAATTTTGCAATGCAAATTCCTCTACGGCTGCTACGAGTGAGGGTTCTCTGCTTTTCCCAGTGAGGTAGTTTTATCAACCGGTTTGATGCTGTCTTTCCACCTGTGTACGTCTAAACGCGAGTAGAGGATGCCTCTACTTTGGCAATTGACACTTCGTCTATATTCACAATGTGCCTTGTAACACTCGTGTCGCTCTTCAAAACGCTGGCGCGAGCGAATCTTACGGCGTCTAAATTACCTTTGCTGATCTATTCATCATCCTTTCTTCAATGTTTTGCTTCTCTTCGTAGATCACGAATCTCCCCTGTACGGTTAGGAGAGCTACTGCATTTGCCCTGATTTGCTACATCAAAACTGAATATGCTGTTATTATATTTATATGTGCTTCTTGCAGTCTTTACACGCCGTCCAATCCTCTGAGTTTACATGGACAATCAAAATTCATTGTCTCAAAGATATCTAAATTGTATCTAAGCCTGGATGGCATCTCAGCAGTAAAATTAGAAGTAATCACATCTTGAGAAATATTCAAGCTAGAAGCTTTCGCATATAAGCCCCCTTAATTCTGAAGGAATTTGACGCCCTATAATTTCTATGCATAACAGTTTGCACATTTGTTCTGACTTGCCAGGATATCTAATTTAATTTTCAGCCATTCACAATTCAAAGGTATTACGTGTGCTTATTCCACAATTTAATATCTGAAGCTTTCCATGATGGTCACAAAATATTCTGGTAAAGCCGTACATGCCTCGAAAAACTGATCAACTGAATCTACCTAACGATAAACTTTAAAAAGTATTTGGGTACCTATGACCTATTTTAAATGTATATGAGATTTGTGCTGTGGTAGACTGATGAAATTTGGACTGGCATGTTGGCCGTATATCTTAGAGGCTCTTGCCATATTAAAAAATAGGATCCCCAAATGTATCATGCCCGTATCAGTCTAGGTGTGTCAATAGGAGTGTGGTATATGTTAAACAATATATGAGCAGAAGTTTAATGGGTTGATCTTTTCCCAGTCTCATAAATGCGCCTTCTTCAACTATGCCATCTAGATCCTCAAATTTAGGATTAGCCTCCCCAATAAATGCTATTATATATACTTAATTATGTAATAGGCAGTTGGACTGTGTACTTTATATGAAACAATGTACAACAAACGTTTGATGTAGAAAGAGATTTGACATAAAATACAGAATAATTAACTTACCTGTTCTGAACCGTTTCAATGGGCTCGAATAAGAAAATAAACTCTTTTTAGTAAAAGTATATTGAGGATCAAAAATGGAAATGTTGCAAAAGTCCAAATGATAGCCAAGACCCATCAACAGAGAAGCTCACGTTAGCTAGGCACAAAATAAATATTCGAAAGGAGTTAAACAAAGAATGTTCTCGAATTTAAACGAATGTAAATAATTTATAATAGTCAAAGGACTGTGTACGTTTTACGCAAAACTATACCAAAAGTTTGATTTAGAAAAATAATTGATCCGAAAAACAATAATTTAAATTACCTATTCATGAACGATCTCAATGTGCACAGATAATAAAATAAACTGGCCGTTTTCAGAAGTATAGTGTGAGGATCAAGAATTGTAAAATTGTTAAAGAAACAAGATCGATGATACACATCAATAGAGAAGTACAGATATGTCGGGAACAAAATGCAGAAAATGGAAATCGTGTACAATTCTTTAGTATAAATAACCAAATGCATTTAAACAAAGAATGTTCTAGAATTTAAACAACTATTTTCTACTTTGATAATATTTGTTTCAATCAACCACAGAGTTGTAAATGCTCAGATTAATTCGCCGAAATATTTTCAAAATTAAATTCAAATTTTAATACACTGGACAAATGAGAACGTACAAAATTGCCGCTGACCAACTGTGTGCGATTTCGCTTCTATATAAGCACGATGCAATTATCACGCAACCTACATTCTGCTCTACTCGCTACGTGTAATTTCTGTCGCCTTCTCCGTTTCACTGATTAGCTACGCCGGCTACTGGACTCACGTTTACCACACTGTGTCATCTTGTCGGATGGTCTTCAGTCACGCGAATCTTCTTGTTGCTGCACATCCTCTCACACGTAATCAATCATCTATCAGTCGGATTTCTACGTGTGCCAGCCATCTCGGTGTTGCCGCAGATCTTCAACAAAAAAAGTTTAGATCTTCAAACAGAAACTTATACATCCTGCTTCAAAAATTCTACTGATTTAGGTGCATCTACTCAAAGGATCACCATCCAACGAACAGGAGGTCACAGCAAGTGTCTAGAAGGACTTTTGGACACGCTAGCACTGAAATCATTCATAAACATTCACTGTAATCGACGGTGAACGCCTTGTAGACCCTGTTAAAAGCCACTCACTGTACATGATTTTTCCGTTTCCTTATTAGCTTTCTTAGAAACGTCGCACGACACTTACTTCCAGTTTGGGTGTTACAAATCTGGGCCCGCGCCAGGATTGGAGAGCAGTACTACCGTTACAAATTTTTTTGATAATACAAATCTTTAAGCAAAAAATTTAAACTAAATAAATTTTGTTTTTGGACGGGAATCTTGGGTGTGTAATAAAAGCAGGTGTCAGCACCTCTGATACCCAGTTTTTGACACTGGATCATCCTGTCTTTTCAATCAAAGCCTCCTATGGTTCATTCGGTGAAAACTTTTATTTGCTTACGTGCTTTTGTACAACATTCAGCGTCTGATTGGTGTTCAAACATTGAAAGCAGGTTTTTCTAAGTGCTTTCTTTTGTAAAATTTACAGGGAAAGTATGTTTTAAAATTATTGTTTCTATATATTTAATTTCCTTTATGCGTTTTAATGGCCTGTGAGTCACATCCAAACTTTAATATCCAGAATTCTAAGTTAGCTGAATGTCCATCCGCCGGTCTCACATATGATGACGTTCGGCTATCCATTTTAGAGAGATTTATTTCAGATTTGAGTATGATCCTAGAAACAATCGTCATAGATACGAAAAATGTTAATAAGACCGCGGATCAACACCATCCAAATCAATGCAAACAACGATCAAGATCTCTTTGATCATTCAATCGATATTCTTCAAATAATGGTGCTATAATCAACAAATTTATTTCCATAATTGTTGAAATTGCTTGCATGCTTCCGGGAATTTACCAAACGGATGTTAGTTTCCTTCCTTAGATGACTACAATCAACAAGGAAAAAGTTTCTATTATTCACGCACATACACCTATTGCTGCAGTATATGTTGACTCCTATTTTCCACGCACAATATGCTACATAGACAGCAAAACCGACTATGTCATTTGCAATGACCAGCGCATTTGCATATATGACCCAGCCAAGCAACCCCATGAACCTCTACAACTTCTAGATTGCAAAACCGGAGAAGAATTCATTGTTGTATTGTTTAATTCATTGGTGTAGCAATTTCAGTTCTCAAGGGTGATTCCATGGCCGAGATGTCTTTAGGTGTTCTACTCGCAACAGCTACTGGGCAGCCCATTCCTACTGATGGTTGCGGGCATCGCATTCTCAATATAGATTTAAGACGTGAATTTTCTCACAAATACATCGTCACCAAGGCTTCACACAAAATTTTAGGCCTTGATATTCTGTTAAAATATTGGCTTGTTGTTGATCTTGCTAATCAAAATATCATTGGCTCCTACATTGGACTTGATACAAGTTTTAGGAGACTGGCCTCCGAACGTTTCGAGTTACAGGTCATACTGCCAAACCAAGTACATCATTCAACAGAGATATCAACAACACTTTGAGAACACAAATCGTTGTTTCATCTCAAAAAGTTAGAGCTACAAGTCTCCAACACGATGCACAATATCGACGCAACAAGACAACCTATCGCACTCAAAAAGAGATCACTACGCCCTGCTAAACTGAAAACTGCCAAAGAAGAGTTTTCAAGACTGTTGGAATAGGAAATCATCAGGCCATCAAGAAGTTCATGGGCGTCACCATTTCAATTGTCTCCAAATCAAACGGATCATTCAGAGCTTGTGGAAAAGACCGTAAGTTTAATTCTGTGACCAAATCTGACGCATACCCCATTCCAAATATTAACACATTGACAGAAAAGCTCAGCAATAGAAATTACTATTCAGTGATTAACCTGAAATAGACCTATCACCACAATCCGATAGCACCAGAAGATATTGCAAAAAGCAGCGGTCATCACACCTTCTGGCTTTTTTAAATGCCTTAACATACATTTCGGTCTCAAGTGTCTTACTCAGACATTTCAGTGGGTCAGGTACGACATATTCTGCGATGACGCTGCTTACTATATTTCATCTATTGATGACATAATTGTTTACAGTCCAGACCAAGATACTCAAGCCAAACATCATCGAAATGCCCTATATCACTTATTAAATCACGGACTCAAGATAAATTGTGACAAAACGCAGGTTGCAACTAAATATTTGAATTTCCTAGGGCATCGTATTAATAATCAAGGCATACAACCTTTGCAGTCGAAGGCAAATTCCATCAAGAATATTAAATCACCCAAAATTTAAAGGAATTAAGAAAGTTTTGTGCTTTCTTAACAGCTATCGCAAGTTCCTTCCCAGTCTATCCAACTAAATTTATTCGTTATGTAAGCACCAGCGGAATCGAAAAGTACTGCAAAAACCCAAAATTTCTTGTTCGCATGAAGACGAGGAATTTCTATTTAGCAAATGCCAAAATGCTAACTCATCCAGACTATCAACGAAAATTTCTACTCGCAACCGATGCTTCTGAATTTGCTATTGGGGCCACTTTGGAACAAGAGATTGACGGAGTTCGGAACCTGTCAGTTTTTACTCGCGTACTCTCTAACCAGTATAAACTAGATCCGAAACCGTTGGTCAAGATCTCCTCGCCATCTATGATACAGTACGCCTCTTAATCAGTATCATTGACAGAAGAAGATTTGTTGTTTGTACAGATCATGCAATATTAGTTAGCGCCCTACGAAACGCAACCACAACTGTCGCAACGTACCCTGCCAGAATAGCAAGACAGTTGGCAGTTCTAAGCGAATGGCAATTTGACATCTTTCATGTCAAGAGAAACAAAACATTATTGCAGACGCACTATTCAGGCCAGACATCTTGCTTCAAACACTATTGTCTTCGTCATTCATAGTAAATTCCTTTACTCTCAATCAATATGCACAAAAACCATTATTCCTGAGAATAAAGAAATAGTATTCAAAGATCAGTAGCCCGTCACTCCATCAAATTTGTATCCTGACTCTAGGAAGATTTACCCACCACTTCCGCAATATTTTAGATGACGTAATATCCATGGATCCACATGATTCATTACTTTTATTACACTTACTTGTTTCACGTGGTATAACCGGCTGTTATTGGCTAACACTTGTGTAGCATTTATCTATTAGATGTTAGTTCAATTGTGTCCAGAAGGATAAACCAAAGACAGCATAGAAGTAAAGTATAATCTCTTGCACATTCGTTTCGTGCTTACGGGCAATTCGTCCTTAGGAATGGGTATTACACATTCTACCCACATTATATTTTGGTGAGTAATATAGAATGTGGTTAAAGGGCGTAATAGCAGCACCTACTGATGAGTCGTCAGTAAGCACGAAACGAATGTGCACTAGGTTATACTTTTCATCCATACTCTATTGGGTTATCCTCCTGATCATAATTGAACTAATTTGTTACTAGGTGCGCAAAACCTAACACATAATTGCACATATATTAGTTCTCCTTCACAAAAAAATATTTAATTAAGTAGCACTTTTGAACAGTTCTTCCTTGCCATTCCTGTATCAATGGTCGAGTAAACTTTGGTCCTTAGAATTTGATTTTCAAGTATATATTTTATTCATCATACTGTTGCATCTTTTGGCAAAGGCCCGAACCCACACTTGCTTATTTTGAAATGACCAGCTACTTAGAGCTAACGCTTTGTATAGCAACAATATGTAGTCATCGGTTTCATATCATGGTATAAGCCATTACCATACATATCGCAACTTCATCAGTTACACAGTACACATTCACGACGAATATAATATCCACAGGTGTCGAGCACACAATAGATCCTTTGGTCGTATCGAACTATCTTTGACAGAAATCCAGTCCACCCAGATTACAACTTAGACTTTGCGCTTTCAGTTGCAATCCTCTTTGAAATTTTTGCAATGCGGATCTCAAAACCTATCACATTGCACAATTTTGCGACACGCCGTATGACCACCTACTACACCTAACAGTTTTTATAGCTGTTACTAGTGGTTATTTGGCATCCTATCAATGTTGAAGCACTTAACATATATGTATCAGCCCGGCATTACTATACACATTTGGTTAACACTGGGCATAATAATAACCAGTTTCTTAATTGGATTCGAACTTTTCCCTACATTACCAACCTAGCCACACCAGGAGGAATTTTTTATTTTACAATTACCTTTTTTCAGTATGGAATGTGATTCTACGGCTCAGATTAATTTGCTGACATATTGTCAAAATTAAGTTAAAATTTTAATACGCTGGACCAATGAGAACGCGGAAAATTACCGTTGACCAATTAAGTGCGATTTCGCATCTATATAAGCACAATGTAATTACCACGCCACACACAATCTGCTCTGCGTACAACGTGTGATTGCTGTCGCCTTCTACGCTTCATTGACTATCTACGCCGACTACTGGAGTTGCGTTTATCACGCTGTGTCATCTTGTCGGATAGTCTGCATTAACGCCAATCTTCTTGTTTCTTTGCATTCAGTCACACGTAATCTATCATCTTTTAATTGGAATTGTACGTGTGGCAGCCACTTTGGTGTTGCCACAAATCTTCAACAAGACAAGTCTAGGCCTTCGAATAATAACTAACAGTTTCTGTTTCGACAATTATATTTATTCAGGTGCATCTACTTAAAGGATCGCCAGCCAACGAACACGAGGACAGAAAATGTGTATAGAGAGACATTTGAACACACTCACACTGCAAGCATTCAGAAATTTTCATGGCAATTGCCGACTCTGTTAATGGCCCTAACACTGACCGGGAACTATCTGTAAACATGAACGCTTAAGTTATTACATGGATCATTCGAAGTATAATTCTTTCATTATTGTCGGCTGTAATTATTATAGCCATCTTTATAACAATTGAAAAATTGTACATTTTATAATAATTAATTTTTCGTCAACGAAGATCTCTTGACAAGGCTTTTATCAAAAATTTTATTAACATAAATGATATTAGGATACATAAGAAGGCCTTCAATACTTCAAAATAGCTGCATCTACAATGATACTTTCTTGAATAACAGCAAATAATAAGAAACTCATAAACAGCACTTTTAAGGCATGCAATTTTACTCCTAGGCCAGATGTTTGTGATTTAACATCTCACGGCAACTTACCAAAGCGTTTTCATAATGATCTTGTCATATTGTTGGTAGTGAACTGTGTTACTGTGAATACTCCTATTAGGATAAATATGACGAGGACACGCAAATTTCACATGACGCTGACTATGGAAAAGAGCTTTTGATCCCCAGGAAACTACAATTATCCGTCTTCCAAAACTCTTTTCTGATGCTCTTATTGTTCACCAAAAGCAAAATTAGGAGGACTGCATTGTAAACCTAATATTGTAGTGCAATTTGGAATTGGCTGAAAAAAGCTACAAGAGAGATTCGTGTTAAATTATGTAATTGTAACAAACCAGTTAATTTTGGCAACGTAGGAAATATAGCCTAATTATTGAAAAGATGTAGGTAAAATTTGAAAGTAGTATTATGTATTAGTGTTTATAATGGTCAATAGAAATGGTATGTCGGAACAAAAACTTTAAGAATAATGACAATTGGCTTGAAACTTGTTACATAAGAATTTCGTCAATAAATTTGGATGATAAAAAGGAACTGGTTAGAATTAGGTTGGAAGTGATGACTCGTACTTCTTGCAACACAAAGCATTAAAGTCGAAATTTCAATAAAAATACTAATAAAAAGCGAAAGATTTAAGATATTCTAGATAACAAGAATAGAGAAACAAATAGAGATGATGCATATAAAAATAATTTTAATCTAAGCCTAGTAAATATTGCATGTGAATATTATCAGAATAATTGCGCTCTATGAAACGCAATGCTATATAAATTAATATTATATACATGTTGTGTGAAAAATTAAATGCTGCTTTCAAGCCATTTTAATGAAATTATTTTTACAAATTTGTGAGGGTTTTACGAAGTTAAGAATTGAATTAACTATTATACCGTTCTAATTTAAACTAACAAATATCTGAACCCATGCCATATGATCATATTATTCGCCAGAATATATTTCACTAGTGAAATCTATGGTTATTATTTGTGAAATTTTTGAACAATGCAACAACTAATAAAGCCATTTTAACTTTTTTCCACGCATCAAAATAATGTATTTGTTCCTGAACACTTAAACTCAATTCACAATCTCGATTTTGCACTGATCATGTACAATCGACAAATAGTAATCATTTAATTTTTTAACTTGACCGTTAGGTTAGCCAGTTTCTTAGTATTATAAAAAATTACAACGGTAAGAATCTGTTTGATCCTCAGAATTGTGTTGACCCATCTTGCTCTCCTTCCTAATGTACATGTTATTCAAAATTGAAAACTTTTTAATTGCTTTCAAAACTGAATATTAATTATCAAGCTTGCAAACTAAAACCAAATAAAAAAAATCGAAAGAATGTGAAGTAAATGCATACAATATAACAAAATCTATTGAGTTATTATTATAGTTTTGAAGCAAAATAAAATTAGTCTATCATAAGTTAAATTTTATGTAAAAATAAAAATGTCATCCCCGCAAATGATAAGGCATACTCTGATTTTAATAACAATGAATAATGTATCAATTATGAATTTTTTAAAAAAATTCAGTAGATTTACAATTACGAACTTACGATATAAAGTATGTAACATTCTAGAGTTAGCGCAAACGTTTTTTTTTAACAACGCAAAGGTATTGCCATAGTTAAATTCCATGTGTTCATTCGGATATATTGTAGGAGGTTTTGTGGTTATTGTAAGAGGTTTTGCGGGGTAGCTGTCTATTTAGCGATGCTATACCATTACTACATGTGCCTGGTAGCTGATATTGAGGGCCGTGCTTATGATTAGTCCCCGAACTTTTTCCATTGGATGATGTGAGAAGGCTAAGTCGAATCATCATGCGTATATTATACACAATGTTTCATAGCAAATTAAAATTCACTGTTAATCCAAATTGACCGCGTTCTAAACGGCAACAAAATAATATAATGTCAACACAATTTACTATCTCAGTATAAAAGTAGTCACAATAAGCACAATAAATAAATCCAGAGTGACTCTGCAGAATTGACAGTTTCGTATGAATAATAAATGCACAAAATATATAAATCGAGAATGCCTTGGCTGAATAGTTAGTAGTTTTATGTGAATGATTGAAAAAGAAAGAGAAAATATAAATCCAGAATGCCTTAACAGGTTTGTTGATAAATATTGTTTGTTGCGAAGAACTAATATATATGCAAGTATGTATTAGGTTTTGCGAACCTAGTAACAAATTCGCTAAGTTGTGATCAGAGGGATAAACCAAAGGCAGCATGAACGGAAAGTATAATCTCATGCACATTCGTTTCGTGCTTACTGGCGACTCATCAGTAGGAGCCGGTATTACGCCCTTTAACCACTATATATTTGGTAGAAGAATGTGGAATAATAGGACGGTACAATCTCCTAGACGAATGTGTAAACCTGTAATAGTGAAGCTAACATCATCTAAAGTCAACGACAATACGACTTCAATGCTAACTCACACTATATAATATATATACCGAGTCTGTAAAGGATACTAACACTATGGCTATTGTGTTAGTAACTGATACCTTTTTTAAAATCGATGAGTACCGGATACTAACACTATGGTTTCCGAGTCGGTACATGATACCAACCTGATGGATATAAATTTATGCTAAAGTTCACCCAAATTGAGAATTACAACAATTTCCGAACACCTGTTACTTCAGTTAAACCATACAC
>JAQBSW010005379.1:0-58119 GCA_029291075.1 Eudiplozoon nipponicum | reverse complement strand
TCTGGCATCTATGGGGCTTTCAGTCTCGAATAGGTTAGGAGCCTCAACAAGTATTTAAACAAAGAAGGTTCTGGAAAATAAATGAATAAATTCTTTTTAAATAAAATGCGTTTCAATCAGCCAAGGTGGTTTAAATTTATCAGTTAATGTCACTTTAATTTTGGCGGAGGAATTATCTTCCTTCACATGTATAAGCCCTTTGGTCACTACCATAAGGGGGTCTCTTGGATGCCAGGCCCGGAAAATCCATATATGCGGAATGATCATCTATCTTGGAACACTTAAGTTCCTCTGAACTATCTCTTAAGCTACAATCCTTAAGTCCACTAGCCAACTGCTCTGTATCCTCAGTATTTAATAAACCAGACATAATATTATTAAATTACTTGCAATTTATATATTATATTAAATAAGTAAGCTTACCAGGATACGCTGATATCCACAGGTTACTGAACCGGAATGATTGAGACCTTAAAACAAATATACACTTTAAATACCCAAAGCAAATTTGTGGTTCTTTTCGCTGATAATAAAAAACAAAACGACGAGAAGATTACAAAGTTTTATTCACAAAGAGTCGGAGATGGAACCACGCAGTGTCCCGCTTATGCAATTCAGAAACTCAGATCAAAACTCTCTTTTTTTCGACAAGACAAGTCCAAAACTTCGACAATATGAACAAAAGAACTTCCAAAAAAAATTACAATATTTTTCAAAAATTACAATATTGTTTTACGAAACCAGCGATAATATCAAATGTCCAAAAATAAAAATTGATTTATTTTTATATGAGAAGTTAATTGCAGTCCAATAATTAAAATAACCTCTACATACATCAGAAAACGCAATACCGGCCCTATGAAGGACTTTTATTATTATTAATACAGTCTTCCCGTCACTCTAATTAATTTCGTAACGTCGTACGGTATTGTAACGATAAAAATCAATCGCCGACATATTGCGTAAATTAAATTCAAATTTATTTACGTTGCACCAATGAGAAAAAAGCAAATTGCCGTTTAACCACGTTTAACCACGTTTAACCAATAGTATGCAAGTACACATATTGCATGCTATTTAAGCACGGTAATTTACCATGCAAGTCAGTTGTGGCATTTGCCTTCTACCTGCTTCACGCGCGTGCGTTCTGTCGGCAGTCAATACGTGTGCGTTCTGTCGGCTGTCAATACCTACGCTGGTGATTTGATAGTTTCACCAACAACTAACTACATCCGTGACTCATCTTGTTGCGGTATACCGGAGAGACGAGCCAATTGAGTGCAGGACCTGCAGGACACCATCCACAACGCGATTACAGCTCAACCACGGGAGCGACAACTCAACCAGAGTCCACCCAAGGCTCTAGGACATCTTCAACTCTGAAGACTTCAAGAGAACGCATTACCAGGCCCTCTTAAGGGCCCACATATCAGTAACTAATCTCTATTCAGAGCACCTTAACCGAGTTTGTAACGTCGTACGGCATTTACTTGAAGCCGGGGCGTTTACAAAATTGGCGACCGCGCCAGGATATTGATTATTGTTCTGATTTTTTTGGTATAAATAAAATTGACTTCCTTTTTCATTTATTTGGGATAAAAATCGATTAAGATTTGCGTTTTATCTACCGTGATCGTGGCCATCTGTGAATTTTTTTTTGTATGTTTATATATATATTCGTGGTTTGTGTTGGGGGATATAATAATAATAGATTGACATTTGTGTTTTCTTTGATCGTGGATTTCTGGGAAATCTGTTGGGTATATATTCGTGGATTTGTGGGGATAATAATAACACATCGGCATCAAAGGCCAACGGGGCCTTTGTTCATCTTTTCTACGTACAAAACGGCACCGTACGTACTCAACAACTCAACTTCGGATTTTTGGAAACAGTGACTTTTTTGTTCTGCTCTTATTCAACTGTGGAAGCTGTTTGTGGGTAAGCGTTTCGTTAAAGTATATTTATATATTTTCGATATTGCTTTTAATTTATGCTTTTAAGATCCCGTAAGATTGTTAAAATGTCAGGTCCAATTTTAGATATTGATGTTCCTGTTTGGGATGGAGATAGTGAGCTATTTTTTATGCGCGTAGACTCCGCTTTCTCCCCGTTTCCTGATTATGACAGTCATCAAAACTGTCGAAGGTTTTGCTAAACTACCTTCTGAATTGCAGCGACGGATTTATCCTAAGCTTGAGGCCATTAGGAAGCTACCTAATCCCATTTTGGGTCTACAAAACGAGGTAGAATCCTTGCTTGGACCCACGGAAACTGAGCAGATAATAAACAAATATGCGCAGTTAGATATGCCAAACCTTGGCCCCATCGAAATACTGAGGGAATTACGGAAACGTTGGTATAAAACCAACATTTCTGACCATGAGGCTAAGGTTGTTTTTATTAACAATCTTCCCCAAACATTAAAAATCTTTGCCAGACAGCTCCCCAACACCTCTCTATAGATGACTTATCTGAGAGATGTGAGTTAGAATATAGGGTTTTGGAACCCAAAGTGAATCCATCATCCTTTTCTTCACCCCTGCAAGATGATAGAATCTCCTCTTTAGAGAGAACAGTGGCGAACATGGCCAAAGTTCTAGAAGGATTGGCCATTACCAAATCCGAGCTAAATCAAGTGAATGCTCGACCAAAATTCGTTTCAAAGTCAAATAATAATGGTAGGCGGCGATCGAGATCTCCGCAATCCTTTAATAAATATGCCCCAAAGAACTGGTGTTATAACCACCAGAAGTTTTTTATGCTTGCCAAGTTTGTCTTTGTCGTTCCGAAGAATTTCCAAATGAGTGTCAATTTCCACAGCTGACGGAGAGGACAACAGACCGCAGGCACAAGGGTGCATCAGTATCGGGAAACGTCTGGCGCAGGAAGTAGAAGACCGTACTTTCTGCACATCAACGGCATCAACGGCGCTACAGGAAAGAAGCCAACTACAATCCGACATCCCTGTCGACTCTTTTCGTCCACGCCGAATTTTTCAAATAGAGAACCAAACAGTCAATGCCGGTCGCAATCACCAGCCTACTTGTTTGCATGACCCGGCCAAACAGCCAAACGAACTTCTGCACCTTCTTGATTTCAAAACTGGCGAAGAGTTCATCGTAGACACAGGTGCGGCAGTCTCAGTTCTCAAAGGTGATTCAATGGCCGAGATGTCGTTAGGCGTTCTTCTCGCAACAGCTACAGGCGAGCCCATACCAACTTATGGCTGCCAATACCGCACACTCAACATAGGTCTACGACGTGAATTTTCCCACAACTTCATCATTGCCAAGGTCTCACATAATATAATAGGCCTTGATTTCCTTCTAAAATTTCGGCTCATTGTTGATCTTGCCAATCAGAAGATCATCGACCGCTCCACAGAAATTGAACAACATTTTTGGACACTTGCCTCCGAGCGTTTGGCGTTACAGGTCATTCAGCCAATCCCAGTGCATCATTCAGCAGAGATATCAGCAGCTCTTCGAAAATACAAATCACTTTTCGATCTTAACAAGTCAGAGCTACGAGTCTCCAACACGATGCATCATATCGTCACAGAAGGACAACCTATTGCACTCAAGAAGCGACCACTGGCTCCTGCTAAGCTGAAAGCTGCCCAAGAAGAATTCTCAAGGCTTTTGAAGAGGGAATCATCAGACCATCGAAAAGTTCATGGGCGTCACCATTGCACTTAGTCTCAAAATCAAACGGATCGTACAGAGCCTGTGGAGACTACCGTAAGCTAAATTCAGTGACAAAATCTGATGCATATCCTATTCCAAATATCAACACTTTACTTGAAAAACTCAACGGCAGCAATTTCTTCTCAGTGATTGACCTCAGACAAGCGTACCATCACATACCGGTAGCACCAGAGGATATCGAGAAAACTGCAGTCATCACTCCATTTGGCCTTTTTGAATATCTTTACATGCCTTTTGGACTTAAGTGTGCTACTCAGACATTTCAAAGATTCATAGACAACATACTTCGCGACGACTCTGCTTATTGTATGTCATATCTCGATGACATTATGATATTCAGTCCAGATCTAGAATCTCATGCGAAACATCTACGAAATGTCCTCTCACGCTTATCCAACCACGGACTCAAGATCAACTGTGACAAAACGCAGATGGCAACTTCATCCGCCGACTTCTTAGGGCATCGTATCACGGCCCAAGGTATTCAACCGTTGCCGTCAAAGACGAATTCAATCAAGAATATCAAGTCACCAAGGACTTTGAGCGATTTGCAGAAAATCCTGGGAGTACTAAACTATTATCGCAAATTCCTTCCAGGCCTTTCAAAACAACTTTATCCTTTGTGCAGGCACCTGCGGAACCGAAAAGGACTTAGCAAGAATTCCATCATTGCTTGGTCATCCGAAGACGAGGAATTACTTCGACTTGCCATCAACTCGTTAGCAAATGCCACAATGCTAACGCATCCATATTTCGAAAAGCCATTTCTACTCACGACAGATGCTTCTGAATTCGCTATTGGAGCCACTTTGGAACAAGAGATCGACGGAGTTCGGAAGCCTATCAGTTTCTACTCGCGTACTCTCCAACCAGTAGAAACGAGGTACGACACTTTCGGCCGAGAACTTCTCGCTATCCACGACGCAGTGCGCCATTTTATCAGCATCATTGGCAGTAGCAGATTTGTTGTTTTCACAGATCATGCACCACTAGTTAGCGCACTTCGAAACGCAACTTCATCTATCGCCAAGTACCCTGCCAGAGTGGAAAAACAGCTTTCTCGTCTGTGGGAAGGCTTACCAATTGTTTACTTCACGGGTACGCAGCCCAACAGGCCAGTTCTGCCGACCAGCCTTCAGAGAAAGGTTTTCGATTCAATTCACTCAATTTCTCACCCAGGAAGCCAAGCGACTGTCCGACTTCTTACAGATCGTTTCTGGGGTCACAGACTTAGGCAGAATGTTAAACGATGGGTCTCAGAGTGTGCTATTTGTCAGAAAAACAAGATCACACGACACACTCGTTCTAAGTTGCAACATTTTCGATCTACTTCTCGCCTAGCCATCGTCCACATCGACATAGTTCATCTGACAAAGGTTCAAGGTTTCAGCTACCTTCTAACTATGATCGATAGATTTACACGGTGGCCTGCGGCATTACCTCTTGGCACCATTTCTGCAGACGAAGTAACTAACGTTTTTATCTCTGCATGGATATCCAATTATGGTGTTCCCAATGAGGTCATCACGGACAGAGGCACTTGCTTCTCATCTGATCGTTTCAAAACCAACTTGCGGTACATGGGATGCATCTTACGCCAGACGACTGCCTACCATCCCCAAGCTAATGGCATGGTAGAGAGAATGCATAGGGAACTCAAAGCAGCTTTAGCATCCTCGTCCATTAATGGCAACTGGGTCGATGCACTACCTTTAGTTCTGCTGGCCATGCGTTCTCGTACTCGAGAATCCATTAAAACGTCTGCGTCACAACTCTTGTATGGCATGGATCTACGCCTGCCTAGTCAGCTCCCACGTCTACTACCGGCACAAGATGACCCACAAGACGAAGCTACCCGCCTTCGACTTCATTTCGGTAACATGTCCGAACAGCAGCCGAGACACACGCCTCGTCCAGTCTTCGTTCACCCACAGCTCCATAGCTGCAAGAGAGTACTCGTTCGCAACAATAATGCTGTTGCACCACTACAACCCAAGTATCGCGGTCCTTACCCGATTTTACTAAGACAGCCAAAATACTTCATCATTATGCAAGGCGCTACACCGACATCAGTAAGCATAGACAGGTTGAAACCGTTTATCGAACCACCTGATCCTGAGAGCGTTCAACCTTCTACACACGTCTCAGGCTCCGTCTGCCCACAATCTCAACCTGCTTTGTATAACGCGT
This sequence comes from Eudiplozoon nipponicum, assembly GCA_029291075.1. Taxonomy (NCBI): domain Eukaryota; kingdom Metazoa; phylum Platyhelminthes; class Monogenea; order Mazocraeidea; family Diplozoidae; genus Eudiplozoon; species Eudiplozoon nipponicum. The sequence continues at coordinate 52,219 of JAQBSW010005379.1, read as the reverse complement.
AATTAATTTTTTTTTTAAACATTAACATTAACTATAAAATTTTTTTTTAACCTTACGTTATTTTTAGTATTTGTCTCACGTGGCACAACCAGCTGTTCTTAGCTAACAATTGTGTAGCATTTTTGAACAGTTCTTTGGTATTATGCCATCTCTGAGGCAATGTTCGTGTACATATTTTTATGCAATTACCTTTGATTTTAATGTATATATTTTTACATTATAATGTATTTCTCACACATGACATTACACTGCCTATTTTGGTATGACTAGCTACTTAGAGCTAACGCTTTCGTGTAGCAACACTAAGTAGTGATCAGCTTCATATCATGGTACAGGCCACTTTCAATGCATATCTCAACTTTATCTATTTCACAAAGACCACTCTACAAATGTCATGACCACAACGTCGAGCACTCTAGCTCCTTTGGTCGTATACAAACACATTGACAACGATCCAACCTGCTTAGGTTTTTATCTTAAACCTGGCAAATTCAGAGGCGATTTACCTCGAAATCTTCACGCTGCGGCTCCAAAACTTACACTGCTCTATTTTGCCTCACGTGCTATGACCGTCCACTAGAGCTAACAATTTGTGTAGCAATTCCTAGTGGTTACCTGGCATCATATCATTGTTGAAGCAACCAACAAGCATATTTAAGCCCAGCACTTACGGTTCATCATATTTTTGCTTAACTTGGTTCGAACTCTGTCATGCATTTCTTATCTAGCCTCGCAGAGAGGAATATTTTTTTCTTTTTTTTCAGAGAGGAAAGTGTTGTAACGACACAAATCAATCGCCGACATATTGCGTAAATTAAATTCAAATTTATTTACGTTGTACCAATGAGAAAAAAGCAAATTGCCGTTTAACCACGTTTAACCACGTTTAACCACGTTTAACCAATAGTATGCAAGTACACACATTGCATGCTATTTAAGCACGGTAATTTACCTCGCAAGTCAGTTGTGGCATTTGCCTTCTACCTGCTTCACGCGTGTGCGTTCTGTCGGCTGTCAATACGTGTGCGCTCTGTCGGCTGGTGATTTGATAGTTTCACCAACAACTAACTACATCCGTGACTCATCTTGTTGCGGGATACCGGAGAGACGAGCCAATTGAGTGCAGGACCTGCAGGACACCATCCACAACGCGATTACAGCTCAACCACGGGAGCGACAACTCAACCAGAGTCCACCCAAGGCTCTAGGACATCTTCACACTCTGAAGACTTCAAGAGAACGCATTACCAGGCCCTCTTAAGGGCCCCCATATCAGTAACTAATCTCTATTCAGAGCACCTTAACCGAGTTTGTAACGTCGTACGGCATTTACTTGAAGCCGGGGCGTTTACAGTATTTACTTGAAATTGGGGCGTCTACAGTTGCTTTGTTTTTGTAAACTATATTTGTATGCGCCTATTTTAAATGGCTAAGTTTTATTAAATTGCCTGAAACATTGCATAAATAATAATGGATTATTCTAATATTCTTTGAAGCGCGTTGTATTATTAGAAATGAAATTTAATGAGTTTAAAAGATTACAATTCTGTGACAAATCTCAACCAGAAAGAACGGCTAATTTACTAGTAAAAGCTCGTGCTTTCATAGAGAATGTCGAGCATGATTATAGTATACCAGAATGCTTAGAGGGTTCTTCAGAAGATGGCAGATGCATCGAACTGGATTTGTTTGTCCCTAAGGAGCAAGAGAATGTCCCAACCATTTTAAGTAATATCAATGCTTCCGACAATGGCAGCGAGTCTTCTAATAATTCTACTGACTCAGATTCCAGTTGCACTTCTGAGTCCGAGACTGATGCTACAAAAGAACATGTAAAATTTTTATTGCGGCAAAAAAGAAATAAAAAAACAGAAACGCCTTGCAACGATACAGTGCGTAAAAAATTAATTGTGGAAATTGACAAAAATGATGATCCTATGAGCTGACTAACGCGCCTTTCCTCCCGGAAACCATTTCTGCTGTATATAATTTATAATAAAATTATCTATTTTATACTTTGATCTTTTCGGTTGTTATCGAATACATTTTCTAGCTACTTTGGCTGACATGGATTTTTCTTGGTTGGATTTCAGGCGCCCGATGGAGGAGAATTCGTCGCCAATATATAAAGCTTCGTCCTTTTTATTTGGTAACGTTAACAAACAAGGCCAAATCGAGGATTACGCTGACGATAACGAGTTGAATGCCATCAATAATGTTGACTCGTGCAACATTCCAGAGATACAGGAGAAGGCTCTTACAGTTGTTAGCACGTTCGAAAGTGAACAGGATAACTTTTCTCAATTAGATACTGTTCAGCCGGAGAAGTGTGCTGTCGATTACTATGAAGAAGCCGAGGCTGTACCAGATATTATTGACTTGGCTCAAGTTGCCAATGAGTTGGATACCTCGTCTAGGCACTGGGACGAATATGATGTACGTATGCAAGCCTTGCTCTCCTCTCTTTTCATTAACCTTGAATATTTAACTTGTTTGTCGGTAAATAAATGCTAACGATGCACGCAGAGTGCGACTACCGTCAAAATTAAGCGATTGCTAATCGCAGTATTCTTTCGTCATACAACGTTAAATGACATGCTCGGTACAGTGATGAGTTTCGCGAAAGTGCACGTTCCGGGCATCTTATTTGGTTTTTAAATCTTCGACGCCTTCTTCATGAAAATAATGCAGAATGAAATTGTGTTACTATTATTTGTTAGATATGAGGTACATTGACAAATTTTGTGTAAAAGAGAAAGGTAAACATGGGTATAGCTCGGCTTTCTTGTTACTAAACATTCTTTTATTCGGTGTTGTCGTTTTACCTGGCATGTTATTGCATTTGTTTTATATTTTTAAATTTCACTAGTTACTAGTGCAATACAAAAAACTTTAAACGCTCTAGGTGAAATAATATATGGTTATTTTGGACTAAGACTATCTGACACAACGTTTAGAAAATATCAAGATAAAATTCCAAAGTAGGATTGTTTGAGTGTGAGGCAATAGAAGCATATAATGAAGCAGTAGCCAAAGGTCACACAGCCGTGCAGATGGACTAGGACGAATATTGCAGCGATTTACTTACCATAAAACTGGGTCAAATACCACAACTTTGCACCATCGTCATTGAAGTGAATCTTATGGTAAATGTCCTTGACGGAATGCGAGCAAGCGTACCAGACGCGAAGGGGAGTTTCGGCTGCTGAAGGAAACTTTGACCATTGGCATCTGAGCAGATACTGTTCATCAGCCTTGGTTGATAAACTATCTAAGAGAAGGAAAACTCCGAATACATACCATCCTCACTAGGAATGGGCGACGTAGTGTTCTTTTACAGTCCACATATAACCATGGACGAGCTATGGCTATATGGAAGTGAACCATTAGTCAATTTTGGCTTTTATATAGTTTTGCATGAAGTTTGTATATGACTTGTTAGGCAATGTTGCAAAGTTTCAAGTGATAATTAGTCTGAAATATAATGTGTGCTTAAATACAACTGATTTTGTATTAGCGTCATTCATGTGCCCAAATGAGAGTGGGATTTAAAAAGGAGGGAGGGACGACTTCTTATTCGATGATCCATTTGGCTTATAATAACGAATCGTTACATTTGTATCACAGTTATGTAAGTAGTAAAAGAAGTAACACGTTAGACAGCATCTAGAACCAAATAAGAGCCTATATATCTTTAAAAAAGGCAATGATAAGTCATTTTAAAATTGAAATAATTGATTCATTCACAAAGGCAAAAAAAGGAAAATCGTCAAAAATTCTTCGGCATGAGTAACAGAAATGCAAAAAGCTGCAGGTTGTGAAGGTACAAGCATAAACGAAGTTCTATGTCCCCCGTTAGGTTCGTTCAAGATGAATCCATAAGAATAAGGAAAAATCGACAAGGTCTCTCAGCTGAACCCTCCTGCGGTTTCGGCGAACCTGGGGGGTGGCTTCAATGGTCTGACAAAACGAATGTAAAATTGGCTCTCTCAAGCAGTGATTTAAACAGCGCGATTGTTGTTTCATAAGGTGCGATGGTTACGGTACGTAAAATTACTGCTGTATAGCACTGGTCGGCTCGTAATTTTTGGTATTGACTAATGCCTCCTAACAAAAGCCTAAACCAAACCGAACGAATAATTTGATTTAAAAAAGTTATCTGTGCGCTCACGCAGCATGAAATTGGATCGACGGTACACGGATACTTTTGACCTGGTGCTTAGTGAATTGAATAGGCGATTCTAAAGTGGGTTGTCAAATTTTCAAAGGCAACAAGTGCAAAGCTAATACTTCCGGAATTCTTGGCAGAAGGCAATCCGTCTTGTGACAGATATTCTAATAAAAACGGAATCGTTAAAAACTGACAGTTGGGCGCTGTTAGGCACGATCTTATTCTACGGATCCCAACTAGCCGTAACGACTGTTTCTGTTACGTTTAACAACAGTGTGCAACGAATTAATACTTTCTCAGCTAAATTAATAGCCATTTGAAGTTATTCTTCCATTTCTGTTATCGGAACTGCATCGTCAGCGTATTCAAGGTCAATCATCCGGCTACCGCCACATGATATCTCAGAAAAGACTTCATCGACAACATGAATAAACAAGGTTGGAACTTTGATACATCCCTGTCATACACTGGTGCTAAATACAAACGCTTTGGAGGACTTTTACCAGTGCGGATAGAGGTCAATAGAACGTCATAAAAAACTCCGAGTAATTTGGTACGCCGTTACATACAACGCGTCATAACATTTTACGCGGGAAAGAATCAAAAGCGATTAAGTAATCTAGGAAATTCTTAGCGAATCACATTCGTTGAGAATATGATTTTTTGGAAATGGTTGACGAGTTTCGCGTTAAAATCTGATGGCACTGTTATTCCCCTTCCATAATGATCACTGGTAATACGCAGGAACTGAGCATAAAAGTCAAATACGTTACACTTCGGTGCTGCTTAAAATTAATTAACAACATTAAGCTCTCGCTTACTGGACGGGAAGCTGCAATCGTATGCTTATCAGAATGTGGTCAAGCTGAGTAAAATGACACGAGTAACGTTGTTTGGCGCCACTTATCGTTCTGCAGAATTGAGTTCAACACAGCCAAGTTTAGGCTAAGGGCAGATTTTAGAACCTCGTTCCGTAATCGCGGCTGTTTTCAGCCAGGGTTTATCTTCGTACAGCTCAGAGTCCCGCGCATTCCTTTGTTCTGTTTGGAGTTGAAATCATCCATATTTACCGAGATTTCGAAGCGCCGCTCACGTTAAGATGCCAAATCGGAGATATTTTCAAAGGTATATCTTTCATTAGCCGAATGGCTGAATGTTCGGGTGCACACATTTAGCACTCCGAGAACCAAGTTGTCTAAGCGGAATCTATTCTCAGCCAAACTAGGGTTTATAGCTGTCCAGTCAAGTGATTTTTTTCGTTGCAGCACTGGATAGCTGATTGACAGCACCATATCTGGCTGGATTATTCTCGCATTAGCAGGGCGAAAGAATGACCTCTACTCTTAAACTGAGCCTGAACGAGAAACTGAGGTGAACTCAATGAAATTTTGTTTCCTGGAGGCAAATATTGTGGATATCGCACAGCCGTAAACGCCTGACTATCTCTCGAGGCAATCACCCTCATAGCTAAACAGTCACTGTATTATCTGTTTTGAAATTCAAGTGATACACAAGGATCAGTAAAGACTGCTGAAAGTCCACCGAGCATATTTTTATGTGATCTTTTACATTAAATAAGAGCTAGGCTTGTCAGTCACCTTCCTCCTATTTATTCCTGGAACTCGTACACGAGACCCTGTCAGGCCTTTGGTTGGCGCTAACTTTATTTGCACTGACTGGTGTGTTTTAACATCAATCCTTGAGACACAGAACGCACCGAGGACTCTAATTAGAAGTGATGCGTATATCGTAAAAAGCGAAGAAGCATCAGGAGAAAGTTGGGGGGCAGCAGGCGATTATTCGCTTCGATTTACGCCTGATTTTTGACAATTAAACTCTGTGGCAAAACCTGGCCAGTTTTTCATGTCTGTCTTGCATGATCTGTTTTTTAAGCAGAGCTCTTGGCAAATGTTCATTCGGTCCAAAACTATTGGAAACTGACAGTACAGATTCCTCAATACTGTTTTCAATCCAGTTTCTGATACAGATGTATGCCATTAGATCATTAGACTCGAACTTAATGCCCATCAAGAATTATCCGGTGCCAAGTACTAGAAAACAGTTGCGCCAGTTTATTGGAATATTGAATTTCTGTAGACAAAAACACGCGGGGATGGCAATAACTCAACCATTGTCTCAGCTAACCAGTGCTAGACTAAAGTTTTAATGGAGAGAGAGGGCCCAATCAGCATCTGTCTAGTGTAGCCAGAAATTGCTAAACGCCGTTGTTTTCAATTTCCCGGTGAGGAAATCCAAACGTGCGCGAACACATTTGGGTAAAAAATGATATTTGGTCGTTTCCTAGATTCGTATAAGGAGTCTCCCACTCGGGGGCCAAAATTTCGGGCCTTTTTGCTTATCCTTTCTGCAAGTCAACGAAGGTAAAGCAACCCATCGTATCTTGCGTATCACCCGATGCGATAGACAATCATTTTAGTCGTATCTTTCAAGGTGCCATGCTGGCTATGGAAGAAAATTAGGTTGCCCATTCCCAGTGGGAGTGAAGGATTTTAATTCAGTCATCCTCCTCTTAGGTGGTCTGCCATCCAAGACTGACAAGCATCGTCAGTACAGAGTGTTCAAAAGGGAGACTAAATAAATTAGCAAAACTAGCGTGTTTTCAGGGTACAAATCGGTTCAAATTGAAGTAACATAAGTTATCACGCTCCTAGAAACGCACTTAGAATACGAAACTGGTCTGAGGTGTATGCTAAAAGTGTTATTATTAGACTATAATGAGCACTGCGATCGGATACGACAAATAAAACTGCTATGCTATAAGTTTTGCGTGTAACAATTCACCTAGAAAAGATTTAAATGACTCTGAAACATCTGCGAGAAGACCTAGGCGAAGACTCATGAGCGAGGCCATTCAGATAGCTCCACAACCTGCACAGTAGGTCATTTAAGCGTAACGGCAAGGCGACGTCGATGATAGGGTTTTCTTGCGGACTTCGTTGTATCCGTTTTTAACAAGATTAAAAACTCATTAAGAAGATGAAAAGTCTAAGATTGCGACAGGATGACCACTGAGCTGGACTCGACGCCATGTCGTGTAGTTTGAAATGAAGAACTCAGTTGAACATGTCGGCGCCTTACTGGTGGACGAACGTCTCATCTTTTATTCATTTTGAATGGAGCTAACTAGTTGTCGTTTCCAGGTCAAAATCTGCCCATTGCATCATCATCCTATTTGCTGCTTACCGAGAAATAGCGCGCTAATTAGCAATACGATTGTAGGAATGCATTAAAACTGTTGAGTCAGTGCAACCTTTGTCACATTTTTAGCAGATTCAACATAGTGCCGAAACTTGCCCTTTGCTTTTGGCACGCTTGCTCTCATTCCGCCACTACACATTTAACACTGAGAGTTACTGCGAAGTTAGACCACAATCGAGGCTTCACATGAAACGAGATGATGGCTGTCTCTTTAGACCCGGAAGGTTCATGCCACTATTCCAGGTCGTTAGGCTGGTATTTCTATGGCTACGACATCTTCGGTGAATACCTGCATTCCTAGCAAAAATGGTTCTGTGTTCAAATGGCTTCGTGTTATCATTTAAGGGCCCAGTCATCAGACCACACCGACGAAATTGCGCAGCATCGGCATTTCTGAAAGCCATGGCGCGGGGGATCGTGGTTGCTCATGTATGCGTGGACAATGGTGGGGGTTAGGGGCGTGCACTCATCTCTTTCGTGTAGGTCGTTGTGTTTGTGGATAGTGCAAATCCATTTGATAGTAATTCAAGCAGAGTGAAAAACTGTCAACGAGAAGTAAAACTGTGAATGCAATTTTGTCGCCGTCTGTAGAAGTTGCCGACCCACCGTTCTTAAAACTCCCACCTAACTACCGACTTTCCATAGTTAGGCGGTAGTGAGGCATCAATTTTAAATCGTGATGTTATGCAACCTATGTTAATGATGATGATGACGATTTTGTTTTCGTTATTCAAGATGATGCTGATGATGATGCTCATTATTTTTTGCAACAAAGCCTAAAATTACCTGATCTGCGTTTTGACTAACGCAGCTTTCATTGTTCCAGTAAATTTCTTTTTTCATAATATTTCGATCTATTATGAAAAAAAGAAATTTACTGGAACAATGAAAGCTGCGTTAGTCAAAACGCAGATCAGGTAATTTCAATTAATCCAGGTGCGCATAAACACAACTCTTTCAAAGCCTAAAATTGCCTAAAAAGTCTGTTCCCAGCGACATTTCGAGTCGTCTGGTGGAGGTGACATACGGCTCTACACTCACCTGGAGACAACTGCGAGGAACACCTTTTTGCCTGTTTATTTTTGCATGTTGCCCACCTATATTAATTATTACAAATTGAAACTGTTTAACTGCCATAACTTCAGGTGGACGATGATAATGCGGAGAATAGCAGAATGCAGCCAATTCCTGGCACAACAACGGACTCAACTGGCTTAGTTGAAAGCGTTTTCACGAATAACAAATTTGATTCTAAACAGAATGGGGCACCGACAACGCCAAATCCCGATCTGGGAAATTCAAGTGTAGACCAAGCTCGTCATCATGGAGATTCGACGCCAGACAAAAAGTTATCGCCTTCCTGCTGTCAGGCCTCTTTTTCTGAAAATGTGCACACTAAATCTACTTCCGAACCATTTGGTCTAGCAGTCTCGGTCGCTTCTAACATAGAGCAGGCGGCTGCCATTAACCAGGATGCATTCAATGGCGCTGGGTCGAATGATCGACCAAGCAGTGAAATTGCGAGTCAAAGGGAAATAGCGGCTGACAGCATATTGCCAGGTGATAGACAACTTTGCCTATTATTGAGCACATTTTTTTGTTAAACTTGGCTTATTAAAGAAAAGTTTAACAACATTTTGGCACTGGCATTATTTCTTGATAAGTAAAAACATTTGTCAGTGTAATTTAAGAATTTTGAAGTGTAGAAAAGGTAATTCGTCCAGTAGACCGGTTTCGTCCTTATTGGAAACTCATCTCGCACTGGCCAGAATTTGCCGCGGACAGGACTCGAATCTGGGCACGTCTACTTCGGAAACTGGTGCTCTAACCACTGAGTTACTTCCGCGAGCGAAATCCGAAGCAGACGTTCCCAGATTCGAGGTTCGTCGGCGGATAATTCTGGACAAAACGTGAAGTGTCCCCGGTAAAGACGAAACCGGTCTATTGCGTGAATCGCCTTTCTACACTTAGTTTATCCTGACAAATGTCTGCACATAATTGGCCAGGTGTTTATGTCTAGATCGGAAACTTGATTAAAAAATTAATTGTTATTAGGGCCCGCGCAAACTATGTTCGTTTAATTAAATTTTAAAATTGACTTTCCATACACGTGGTCCCCATCAATGCATGAAAGTGCGCACTTAGGTGAGCGGAGTAGCAGTTATATAGGTATATGCACGCCTATCTAGTCAAACGGTAGTACTTTTTAACAAATCGGTTATTTGAAATTTTCAATGAAACTGATTACACGCCACCTATCTTGGTCTATTTATTGTGCATACTTAGTGTGATGAGCTTCTGTCTGAAGAACACACTGGGAAATCTATGGATTGTAAAACGCGAACAAGGTAATCAGAGAATTATGTCAGAGATTGCCTTTATTTTATAGTGAAGAATACCTGGACTAGTGCAGTTTGTGACCACCCGCAAATGTAATGGTCGATTGAGCTAGCCTGGGTCTGATCACGCATATGCACTTACCCGTTGCGTGGTACGCGGTGTCGCCGATCGTGTAGCCTGTAAGCTCGGAGATTCCTGAACAATGCAGCCAATTCGGAAGTATGGCGCATTAACGCAAAGCGGTAGACGTTAATTGTGCGCGACACGAAAGCAGGTTTTTTCCAGGTTGTGTTAGATAAGCACCAACAAAAGTTTTGCTTGGCTCAAGGCATTGCAAAACCCACCGCCGAACTTTAAGCTTTGCAACGTCGCGCGCCTGGTTATAGCTAGACTATTGTGTTCATCTCAAGTCCATCAAGTCTATAAACACGGGTAAAGTCAGCGAATAGATTGCAAATAACCAACGTTGAGGTATGTACGCGTGCTTTTCGATCGAATAATTAGTGATCAAACTCTGAAGTGTCCTCCCTCTTTACATTTTAATGTCGTCCGATGGTCTGTTCAGACGCTAACTGTCTATTTAATGCATGTCTGTGTGTGTGTGTGTGTGTGTGTGTGTGTGTGTGTGTGTGTGAGAGAGAGAGAGAGAGAGAGAGAGAGAGAGAGAGAGAGAGAGAGAGAGAGAGAGAGAGAGAGAGAGAGAGAGAGAGAGAGAGAGAGAGAGAGAGAGAGAGAGAGAGGAGAGAGAGAGAGAGAGAGAGAGAGAGAGAGAGAGAGAGAGAGAGAGAGAGAGAGAGAGAGAGAGAGAGAGAGAGAGAGAGAGAGAGAGAGAGAGAGAGAGAGAGAGAGAGAATTTCATCAGTCCTAGGTGCAATTCTGTTCTAACAATTTATGTTTCATCGCTTTTAAGCTGAAGTCACAAATATGCCGCTCGATTACCATGATTCTGGCGTGTTTAATCAGCGGGATGTGAGTCAAAATTGTGATCCGCATGCAAATTGTAACACGCTCGGAAGCTATAATCCGGATATCGACTCTGATAAAGAGAATCAGCCGACTGCTAGTTTGCTGCCGTCGTCGACGTCGTCAGATGCTGCTCTGAATAACCAATCAGCTTTGCTGTTCAAAGACGAGCACGAGGCTTCAGGTAACTGTGAAATTCCTGTTTTGAACACGCCGCTGGCGAATTTGATGCCTGAAGAATTCGCAACTGTGAGTATTCGTAGTCTGTTTCCTTGTTATTCACCCGAGGAGACTCCGCGTTGGAGTAGCCTTTTCCAGCCGATCCATCGAACTCGTATCTACAGAGACATGGTTCTGTCTGCTGGTGATCGAGGTATCAACAAATTGTTTTCTACATCTAAAGACTTGGTAAGTTTTGCAAGTATACATATATATATATATATATAACCATCGTTGTTAATACGCTAATATTGATAGTTAAAATAATTCATTTTTCCTTGCTGTCTCTCTGTATTTGAGAACAGGTTTCTTGCCGATAATATAAAATATCGACAGTTTGTGTGCAATCTTGTATTGGAAACCATGGACTCGGTGCTCGATCAAACAGGCGAGTATTTGCTAATCGATGCGCACACCTTGCCAATGGTAGCTGAGGCGTAGCTAATAAGTCCGACAATCTTGGCAGGTGGGCATCAGTTCGGTGTCACTAGAGGTGGCGATTAGGCGAATTTGTTGGCGTCTGTCTGCAGAGCGCCGTTGCCCCATTGGCAGAATATTCTCTCCTTTTACTTAGGAGCGGAGCAACCTGAAGCTAGTATTAATCTACATCCACCATTTCGGCTGGCAGCATACGCCTTGCGAAACTGACGAGCAACTGTGGGGTATTCTATTTCTGCGCATAAGATACCACCCTGTGAAGATCTCTTGTCCTAGCAGAGATGTTGAACGTGGTCTGTGGTGTTATTGTTAGAAGACATGTCGGGGCCTGCCTTAGCTTGTAGTTACAGCAGTCTAGATATTGTTTGGTACGGTTTCGGATGTAGTTGAAGTCGGTCTATCGAAAGCTTAGGCGTTCCTAAAGGCTTCCTACTCATTTGTGTGCGTCTTAAGTGTAAGGATATTCGAGCGTAATACAGGCTGCATCGTGAGACGAAGTTTCAATCAAATCGTGTTGCCCAGGGAAATTGCGCCCACATCCAATATCAGTAGAGCACCTGTGGTATGCGTTTATGTGCTAGACAATTGTCGGCTGCCTAGCAGAATGTGGCTGATCTGAGCACAATGGCAGGTCTCCGCCTGTGTTGTGCAGGAAAATTGAATTCGCCGAAACCATTGTTCGACTAGGCGCAGGATTGAAGAGCCGAATGCTGTTACCTCTACTACTTTAAAATTTCTACTTTTTGAGCGTAACTGTTTCTACTCATAAACATAGACAGTTATTTCATGATAATTTTATTAGAAAAAGATCTTTCGGTGAGTTTTTGATTATTCATATTTAAGATTTCAATTTTTTCTACTTGTGAAGAGAACTTTGAGTTCGTCTGTCATTGCTGGAGTGTCCATGTATAGTTGCATGTATGTATGGTTTATATTTGCATTTATGGATGTGTGTATGTATGTATGTATGTATGTATGTATGTATGTATGTATGTATGTATGTATGTATGTATGTATGTATGTATGTATGTATGTATGTATGTATGTATGTATGTATGTATGTATGTATGTATGTATGTATGTATGTATGTATGTATGTATGTATGTATGTATGTATGTATGTATGTATGTATGTATGTATGTATGTATGTATGTATGTATGTATGTATGTATGTATGCATGTATGTATGTATGTATGTATGTTTGTATGTATGTTTGTATGTATGTATGTATGTATGTATGTATTTATATATGCGTGTATGTGTGGTTGTATGTATGGATTTATGTATGTATGTAGGTGTGCATGTATGTAGAGATTTGTTTATGTATGCTTATATGTATGCATGTATTTATATCTGTATGGTTATTTAGATGCATGTATATATGTATGTGTATTGGTATGTATACATAAAGGTGTGTGCATTTATCTGATTATTCAAGTAAATGCACAGAAGTGAATTGGAATGTATGAATGTGGATTAATTACCGCATAATCATAAGAATGAAAGTTTAGTCTGTAATATCACAGTAAATCGCCCATTCCTATTGAGGATGTGTACATGTTCATATATGTTTTCTTATGCATATGCTTTCTTAAGTATGTGTGTAAGTAGGTTTATACATGCGTGTATGATTGTATTTTGTTTATGTATTCTGGTTTTTGTTACTCATGTGTTATTCATGTGTTTGCATTTTCATCTTTACGATATGTGGACTTGTATGTATATATGTACGTTTAGTTTATCTTGGATGTGCGTTTCAGTGGACTTATTTTTTCAGCTATGTATTCTTGTATGAATGAGTTCGTTTGCATTGATGCCTGTGAATTTTGTCATTTTAGGAATTATTTTTATTCTAAATGCAATGTTTTTAACGAGTGCGTTCTCTCACTTGATTATAATTTATATTGACTTATATTTTAAATGATTACGCCAATCTATCTTCGATTAGTGCAATTCACTTTAATTGCAAAGAAAATGTATTGTTCTATGTCTTTGTTAGCAACACCTGGTACACACAGCAAGTGCTGTGCGATGTTAGAAGAAGAAAAGATAGGAATCATCTGGGAACAGTTACTATTACCACAATAATATGATGACTGATGTCGATTGAACTAGAATATGAGGCTTTGCTCAAGTAGCTTATTATTTTCTATTTTTATAACAGTTACCTGGTCTGCACTTTCATTGTGGTGGCACCTTTTACGGGCACAATAATTAGATATTGTGCATGACTATTTGGCTTTTAAGCTGTATTACTACAGACCACATGAAGTTGAGTTTACTACTACTTAATGCACTTAGGTATCGAAGATTGCTTCATCCAAAAGTCGTGCATATCTTGATCAACTTTGTGGGCGTGTTGGAGCGTAGTACTGGTTCCTACTAATGAAGCTCAAGTAAGCACGAAACGCATGTGAACCTGAGTCGATACCGTTTTGTCATGCCGACTTTGACACACGTTTGTGGTCCTATTAGGTGCACAAAACCCAGTCCATAATTTGATATATTTCAGTTCCCCGCAATCAAGTCTATATATAGTTATTAACTTGATTACTCGAAGGTTACCGCTTTTTATGAGTGAAGAGAGGCGTCTGGTTTATCAATTGTCGCCACTCGGCTTTTCCTCATTTGTGGACATCACATGCGATTATTTATCGACAAAGTTTTAAAGTATTTAATTATCAGGCTGTCTGCCAGCTGCTCTAAGTGAGATGTTCGCTTCGTTGCGCTTTTTCAGACGCCTGACAAAACTGTAGATGCCTCGTCGAAGGATGACTTGACAACCGGTAAACCCGTTGGCGTTTCGCAGTCTGCAAGAGATGACAGGTATCTTTTATTTAACGGCGTTTATCTTTTTTCACTTTTCTTATCACACTACTTTTATTAAAACTATTTTGAATATATATATATATATATATATATATATATATATATATATATATATATAATTGTATTTCATCCGTTCAGCGTAATTATTAAAGTTTGAGCTTATTGTTATCCCGAATAATAAAAATAAAGGGTAATAATATTGATGAAATAATAAATGCGATTGATGTATGCAGCCGAGGGTGTTGCTGAAATGGAGATATTTACCTAGGTAACTGTCAGAAATGAGGCTGACTACACCTCTGCGCAACACAATTCTGACCAAGTTAGTTTTAAGTCAGGGAGTCATCGGGGACTAAGCTTTATTGGAGTTTCACTGTATGGCCTCATGAATAAGTTCTAAACTCGCAGTAAATCCTGACCGACTAAGAAAAGAAAGCTCAAAACACGAGTCTACAAGAAATTTACAACTATACCGTCAATGTGCTAGATTCGGTGCCGTGTCACGCAGAGTTTCCAGCAAAAAAACATTTTGCGCTAGAAGAACCAATCTTGTCAGTCGAGTGGATCCCATAATATTCAATTTGAATGTGGTTGTCGTTAACTGTTTCTGCTATGTCAACATCTGCTCACCCTTTTTCTTTCGCCAATTTGATGCTGGATGAGAGAACAGAGCTCTACAGGGCAATCAAATTGAGGGCATACGTGAAACGTGAACGAGCCAACGAAGTTGATGGAGCATTATTTGTTTTTTTGTAACGAGGGCACTTGTTAGCCAGTCAGAAATATGTCTACGGATGTCAGTGTTGAGTATTCGTTGTTGGTAACCAATATGTGCCATGCTTCTCAAACAAAGATGATCGAATGTCTGTAAGCGTCTTAAATCATTAAGGCTGAGTTGCACTAGCGTATTGTAAAACTGCACGCGCAGATACATTCTAAACACGGCCATTGAGATGCAGTGAGATACTGGCGTTTCTCCACAAATGGCGAAAGTTTAAAGAGCTTATTCTAGCTTCTGCGATTCTCCAAACAACCTCGTCACTCATTTTGCCTGAGGCATTTATACAAGTGCCATGTTATGTGAACCTTTCAGCTACGTGCAGATATTTTTAGGCCTACGAATTTCCAACAGAATATTGTATAAACTAGTGCGATTTATTGAGTCAAATGTTCTCTTGAAGTGTTGAAAGGCGACTATATACATGTCGCTGTTCCGAGCCTGGCCGCGTGACAAAATTATACATACGCCCTGGCCAGAACGCGGCTTGTTCTTCTCTAGCATGCGATTCATGCGAGGTGCTTAGACGGCATAAGCTATTAGAAGCAAATAGACTGGATCTGACTCGGTTCAAACCTATACCATTTCGGTTTTCGCATGAATGACTATTGTCTTTTTTGACGATGGTCTACTTGTTCCAAGCTATGGACAGGGTCTGCTCAATCCGTATAGTACGAAATTGGTTAGTCAACACCCGTTAACTTAAGTCGTTGCCATTCCTAATCAAGGACTGAAGGAGATCATTGTGGATGCGATATGGAAGAGACCAAAGCATATTCTCCAATTCAATCCCTGGTGGTCATACGAGCATGCGTTCAGGGATTGGATCTGAATCAGGGATCCAAGCAAATCAATCATTGAGGTGTTCTACCCAACTATTAAGTCGAAACATTTTATTGATTATTAGATTATTGTGACTCGTTTCATTGTATCGCTAAGCTTGTGCTGTCAATGACCTTATGCGCGACTAAGTTGGACCAAGCATATGTTGTGACTTGATGCGAAAACTTCCATTTCTTTACCGTATCCTTGTTCTGCTCAACAGGGTGTTTGCATCCACTGTCTTCAATTTGGCTCCAAATTTCTCGACTTCCGGTTTCGCAAGCCTTTTTCTCAACGGAAAGCGCATCCCACAAACAATTTGAAAATCAAAATGTCAAGTGTTGATCTCAACACGGACAAGGTAATTAATCTTTGCCCTGTTTGCGCAAAATGTTTCTTTAAAAGCTGCCATTTCGTGTCTTTCGTGTTTTTGAAAGAATACAAGATCAGCTGTTGGACTGGGATTAATTGGAGTATTATTTGTAGTTGGCTGGAATTTAACGTCTTGCTTCGAAAATCACCACAGACATTTTAGAGACCAATTGACTAATTGTACGATGCCGCGTACAGTTGTATCTGCATTCTGAATAGTGAATTTTATTTTCATTCACAGTACGTTAGAATTGTAGACATTGGCAAAATGTCTGTTGAAGATTGAGCCTTTTTCTTAATTAGCCTTCCGGAAATTGTGAATGTAAATCTGAAATTGGATAGGTACGTGTCAGCAGTAAGCATGTCTACACTTGAACTTCCCACGTAACATAGTATACGATGTCCCAGCTATCATCTGTTCGACAATAAAATGATGCATACGCATATAGAACGAAAAAGCATTGTTGATACAATTAGACAACCCTTGCATGCGCGGATGGTGGCAAAACGTTTTAAAATCACGTTTGCTGGCTTGGTATAATCACCAATAGCATTGTGTTTGAGCGGGAACGTCTGGTGAAGAAGTCTGCAAAATGACCCAATTTACGAAAATGATGACTATTCTTAATCCAACATTGTGAACATCAATAAACGTGACTGGCAAACTGAAAATGGTGCTCAGCACATTCAGGAATAAAAATGACCCTAAATATTGCCGTGTTATATATATATATATATATATATATATATATATATATATATATATATGTCTTGCGGGTATCAACTAAATACAGCATTGAATGGTGTTCGCTGTTTTAGCCATAATTGTCGCAGCCGGGATTTTAGCCCGGGTCGTTGGCTTTGAATTTATGCATTTTAGCACTTTTGCTGCTGAAGCGGCGTATTGAATGCACCATCGTCATTCATGTCAAAATGAAGCGATCTGGCATAGCCTTACATTTTTGTGCAGATTTGTGCATGCTAGTTTGCCTTGGAATATTGTAGTTGACGATATTAGGCACACGGACCTGCGATCATCGTTGCTTGAGTAACGTGATCCGTAT
This sequence comes from Eudiplozoon nipponicum, assembly GCA_029291075.1. NCBI lineage: Eukaryota > Metazoa > Platyhelminthes > Monogenea > Mazocraeidea > Diplozoidae > Eudiplozoon > Eudiplozoon nipponicum. The sequence continues at coordinate 35,002 of JAQBSW010005379.1, read as the reverse complement.
TGGTTACAGACAACGAGTGAACAACGATAACACCTTTTGGCCTCTTGTATCCATGGCAGTACACCTGAAATCGGTTATAGTCCAGTCGTGTGGTATAGGATCGGTTCGTCTACTTAGATGAGCCCGTGTGCGTATTATAATTTTTTGGTGGGACATCCTGCGGGATGTTTATGCACATATTAATGTGAGAACGGTAAATTCACTACATCTTCAAGATTACGGGTTTGTTCATTTTTTCTACTCTCCTCATTCGTAACTGGGACTGCTACTGGAGGGTTTGGAACGCGCAAGGTAATGCTAGATTCGGCATTGAAGTACTCATTTATTTTATCATTCCTTAAGTAAGTATATCGAATGACGCGTAATGTTTCCGTCTTTGTTTTTGCCTCATTTTCGCTTCAATAAATCTTTCGAGGTACTGGCTTGTTACCAGATTACTTGAGCACTCAAATTGTTCGGCATTGTTATTACTCAGGACAACTTCGCCGATTTCTCTAGGTTAATTTGCATATCAATGTTTTGTGATAATCTGTGTAATCCCTGTACTGGTAGTTTCATGTAAGGAAAATGCCACTTTGACTGACTGGGGCTCGCTGGTTTTCGTAATCTCTGTTGTCCACACCATAAAAATCTAAAATCTGATTCAAAGTTCGAAGAAAAAGATGGCAGCGTGACACAATAAGGACGAAACCGATCTACTGAATGAATTGCCTTTTCTACAATATACATTTCTTAGTTAATACTGACAAAGGCATGTACTTAATGGGTCAGCTGTTTACATCAAGTTCGCAACCTTGATTAAAGTAATTGTTATCGCCTATGCTCGTTGAATTTCTTGAGAAAGTTTTAATGATTTAAATTATTTTCCGACTTTTCTAAGTTGTACTTGATGTTAATATTTTGCAAAAGTCTACTAAATTTGAAGCTGCCAACAACCTGGTGTGTGTGTGTGTGCGTATTCATTTGTGTGTTCCAGTGTGCATGTGTTGTTGGACGGCCTATTGGATCTGGGGCGTATTCCAACTGCTGAAGAAATAAATGTTGCCGATGCCAACGATGAAGTGGCCGAGTTGAATCGGTTCACTGGAGCTGACGAAAACTGCTTGGCCGGAGATGTGAGAAGTTGGTGGCACAAGTCCATCACGAAGGCGTTAGAGACTGTTGACAAGCCGTCCAGCAACGGAGAGGCCGCGGCGTCCCGCGTGAACTGCCAGGCCAGCTTTGACATGCGTAGACGTGGCCTGTGCACGGACGGTAACAATGCGGATACGGATGCCGATAATGGTGATGACAGGACGCTGCAGAGTAAAATATCACAGCTACACCTTGCGGAGTCTGACGAGTAGGCATTCACTTTCACCTTGACAGATTAACGTGGCTGCTTCCGCGCAGCCAATTTTCATTTTTCAACCGCGAGTTTTAAGTTTTTGTCGATTCTTTCACTTTCTTTTTCTCCGCATTTTGCTTGTGCGGGACAATTGACAGCACTCGTAGGTCGGTCAAATCTTGAATCTTGCACATTTCCAGGTGAAGAAAGTTTGTTTAGTCTTGGTTGTACCTCCACTCTGAAGCCGTCCATCATCTGCTCGTCTGAAAACGAGGTTTGAACCCGATTTTACGATTGTTTATTCTTTCTAAATGTTTAGGACTTCATTTCCAGTGCCATCTTCGGGGTTTCACACTCTACTTAGAGGCGAAAAAACTGCTTGTGGCAAATGTGGTATTCTCATACAAAACAGACCTACTTATATTGACTTTAATTCCTTAAGTGTGTACACACACGTTTCCACATTACACACACACACAACAACAACTTGTGCACCCGTATGTGTACTATAATCTAAAGTGGCATTTATGGAATAACTTGAGGCAAGCCATATGGAATGAAATACACGCATATCCGTTATTTTAATTACATTTCCCAACGCGTAGAAAGATCAACGAGGTTTTTTTTTAAATTTTAATCATATTACGGTAATCCACAAATTCCCAGGTTAACATTATCTCATCCTGTGTACGATAGGTTATAGAGAGAGAGGTTAGTTAGAAAGAATATGGTATTATTCTATCGTTTAGAAAATACCGAATACAAGGTTAACACTGACGAATTTACTTTTACATTTAAATTTATGTCCAAATCATATACGTACATATGTATATATAAAATGACATGTAAGCAACAAGGTGGGTTCATACGATTCAATTTGGTAAATATAATATTTATTTGCTATGTAATTATTTATATTTAATAATACTCACATCTTGTATATATAAATATCCATATCCATATATATATATATATATATATATATATATATATATATATATATATAGAGGTGTATTCACCATATATAATATGATAATCGTATAAGCAACATTGTTAGTCCCTCAGTGGATAAATTATATCAGTTAAAGCACATTTGCTAATATTAAATATCTATTTATACGTCTATATATATGAATATATCTATATATATATATATATATATATATATATATCGGTTCTTGAACTTCATTACCTACCATTTACAGAGTATATGATATGTATCTTTTATATATTTTTTTATACTACATTTTATATGAATACATGAATTCATATATAGATCTGAACTTCATTACCTACCATTTACAGAGTATATGATACATCTTTTTTATATATTTTTTATACTACATTTTATATGAATACATGAATATCCATATATATAGACTTGAACTTCATTACCTACCATTTACAGAGTATATGATACATCTTTTTTATATATTTTTTATACTACATTTTATATGAATACATGAATATCCATATATATAGACGTCTACATACCATATGCATTCTGTATATCTAAATCACCATAGAAGCGATCATTTGAATTCCTCCCACATCTTATAAAAGAATCTAAATACACAACCATATATATTCTTTAACTTATGTGTCATTTTTTATTTCTTCGTTGAGCAGTCGATTAAAGTCAATTGATTAAGACATCAATTCATGAAAGTTTAAAAAAAGTATTGCTTGAAAAATCAGTACTTTGAAAAGCACACACACACACACATATATATATATATATATATATATATATATATATATATATATATATATATATATACGAAGCTCTTCACATAAAACAACAATTGCCCGGCCTAAAAATTCAAAATTTTCATCAACATGATATTTTAATCGACTGGTCAAGAATCACAAAGCCAATAACAATTTTCAAGCATCCAGGCATTCCATACACACTCTAGACCATACAATTTAACAATAATTGATTGCGCGGATGGTGGTAACAATTCTGTAAATCAAGTTTGCGAGCTTGAAGTAAACACCAACCACATTGTATTTAACCAGTCGTCGAAAAACATGGACCGGACTCAACAAAACGAAGAAGAAAAAGAAAGCTGCACATATGGTTTCGCAACCATTGTTACCAGCGACAGAAATTTCGAAACAATATGAGCATTCAACACTGCAATCCACACACCCTGCGCTGTTACCAAGGGACAGAACGAAATTGAGGAGCAAGGCGAAGCTAAAGACGACACTCGGGGAAATAGCACTCGAACACGTAACAGCTAACAATGCGAAGAGTTGGTTAATTCTGAAGCCATCAATACAAGAATGACCAGATCTCAGGCATCACTTTGCAATACAGCGAGAAAGACTCGTATATGCATACAGACACACACACACAGACACAAACGCATACACACTTAACAATCAGCCCAAACGCGAAATAGAAGTAAAACCGAGTCAGATTAGTTGCCACTCAAATAATCAATGGTATGTTCCTAGTTTTAATTGGCGAGGAATGAACGCTAAATGGAATAGAATATAAGATTTTGTTCACATCTGAATTGTGCAACACTTGTGGCTGGCGAGCCACCTCTGCCTAAGCATCTGGTGTCCAGATGCCAGTCACCATTTGCCTTAAACAGCCGAAAATTGCCCTCTACGTCGAGACTGCTTGCTCGGAGTTAGCTACTTACCCTGCACCACTGATTGCTTGCGTAAGAACACGCTCTTGACAACTCATGCCAAATAGGGTGGCTGTGCTCCAAATTTGCCAATAATGCTTATACTGCAATTGCGCGTTTAGCAAGTTTGGGTACCTGACGATCGTTAAGCCGTTGATGGCCACTCCTTATGCTTATAAGGCGGCGTTCAGAAACAGGATGACTTTTTGCAAACTCATTGATTTTGTGCCGCAATCTATAGCGTAGACGGCGGAATTGGGATAGATGCTAATCATATTTTAAAAATTCTGTTTGCAGTGTTGTAATTTAAATTTGTCCACTAGTAAGTGTCATTTATGCTGCCAATATATTTTAGAATGTTTTGCGAACGGGGCTCGAACCTGGGCACGTCTGCTTCAGAATCTGGTGGTCTAACAACTGAGGCACCCTGATGCATCTGTACGTGCAGTTTTGTTATACGTCAGTTAGATTTGGCTCCTCAGGGTTCGTGATTTTGGACGCTTGCAGGCATTCGATCATCGTAGTTTGAGAAGCATAGCACTTGTAGGCTACCACCAATGAATAACCAACTCAGACATCCATAGACGTAATCGTGCATTAGGTGTTGGTCACCAAGAAACTAATTAGTTCAAATTGGACCAGAAGGATAGACCAAAGACAACGTGAACGGAAAGTTTGCATGAAACAATACAATGCAAGCGAGGCAATGTTGCTGAATAGGATTACGGTGGTGGTAATAATGATGCTAGTGATTGTGATGATGATTATAAGGATGCTAATGATGGTGATGATGATGATGATGATGATGGGTGAATGAGGATGTTGGTAGTGATGTTGATGGGGATGATGGTGATGATGATGATTATGGGTGAATGAGGATATTGGTAGTGATGTTGTTGTTGATGATGATGAGATGATGATGATGGGTGAATGAGGATATTGGTAGTGATGTTGATGGGGATGATGGTGATGATGATGATTATGGGTGAATGAGGATATTGTTAGTGATGTTGTTGTTGTTGTTGTTGATGATGATGATGATGGGTGAATGAGGATGTTGGTAGTGATGTTGATGGGGATGATGGTGATGATGATGATTATGGGTGAATGAGGATATTGGTAGTGATGTTGTTGTTGTTGTTGTTGATGATGATGATGATGATGATGATGATGGGTGAATGAGGATGTTGGTAGTGATGTTGATGGGGATGGTGATGATGATGATTATGGGTGAATGAGGATATTGGTAGTGATGTTGTTGTTGTTGATGATGATGATGATGATGATGATGATGATGGGTGAATGAGGATATTGGTAGTGATGTTGATGGTGATGATGATGATGATGATGAAGTGATCAGTGAATGGGATATTGGTAGCATGTTGTTGTTGTTGATGATGATGAGAGATGATGATGATGGGTGAATGAGGATATTGGTAGTGATGTTGATGGGGATGATGGTGATGTGATGATGATTATGGGTGAATGGAGGATATTGTTAGTGATGATGATGATGTTGTTGTTGTTGATGATGATGATGATGATGATGGAAGCGATGATAATGATGATGAGGATTATGTTGATGATGGTGATGACGATGATGATGATGATAATGATGATGATGACGACGACGATGATGATGATGATGATGATGATGATGATGATGATGATGATGGTGATGATGATGATGATGATGTTGTTGTTGATGATGATGATGATGATGATGATGATGATGATGATGATGATGATGATGATGATGATGATGATGATGATGATGATGTTGTTGATGATGATGATGATGATGATGATGATGATGATGATGATGATGATGATGATGATGATGATGGGTGAATGAGGATATTGGTAGTGATGTTGATGGTGATGATGATTATGATAGAAGTGATCATAATGATAATCGTAGTGGTTGTGTATTTGTTGTTTATGATGCTAATGCTGATGATTTGTGTGACGGTGATGGGGATGATGATCATAATGATGAATTTGAAATGTATTTGACAGAGGAGTTTCATTTCATGCAATGTTGTGTCGTAGTAGTAGTGTGTATTCTAGTTGTTTTCTCTCTCTTATCGTCTTAAATGCGTTTCTGTTTTATTTATATTATCGACTATCCTTTTCAGTGTTGGTTGGCGGTTTGGCCCAGCTAAATATTGGTACGACCAACTTGGGCTGCCACTCAACGCTGACATCACCACGTATTGGCAGATGGATGCGATTTCTGGCACTCCACGTGATGAAGAGTGCTACTCGACTTCAACTCATCACCATCTCTTTGGGCGTGGTGAGGCTGCAGATTTAGTGTGTTACAAAGATTTAGTCGGTGAGCAAGGGAATGCCGATCGTCAGAAGACCAGTGACTCGGACGGCGTTCCCAATAGTAATGGTGTGGCGCAGTCGGATGCAATATCAAACGACGTGAAACATATTTTGTCTTCAGAGGCATCACGCGATGTAGGCAGCAGTAGTCAGCATGATATTAGTCAAGCAAATGGTGAAGCTAAAGATTTGCAGCCGGTTGGAGAGCCTAAACGTGACGCCAGGGAAATAGAAGTGGCCGATGTCCAGCATACTGTTTGTGACACCGATGTTAAGTCGAGCGGTGCAGAAAAACTAAATGAAACTTTGAAGATGCCTCCACTAGAAAGTGTTTTTGCCACGTCTTCGCGAACTGATGTTTCAATTGCTAAGCATTCATCGCCTCATAGCCGGCTTTCGCATCCGGTAAGTGATGAACAAGCGCTGCCAAATGACGGCGTTGTGTAAAGCCAGTGGGCCAAAAGTGGACTGCTAGTTTCGCCCATTGAAGGCAGCTTTAGGCGCTTGTGATTCGATTTCCTATGCCTTGGCAGGAGAGAGCTCATCCGCGGTTAGGTGGCAGGCTATCTAAGATTGGGAAAACACAGTCTAGATCACCGATGCAGCAATGCCATTCTATAAGAAAAAAAGGGAAAATGAGGCGTATCACACAAATGTCCATAGTCTCTTTAAATTGAAAGTAGATTTCATCGCATTGTGCCTAATTATGCAACTACAGGTGCTCTTTCCTTCGTAGACTACTTGTCTTGCGTACACTTAGTTGACTCTGTGTCCTTGTGGCTCATTTTTGATATTCCGGTCGTGTTTGTTAGAAGACAGATGTAATACCGAGGGGCCTTAAAGGCCAATCCTTATTTATGCTTACCAATCGTTGACTGCTTTCCCAATTACTCAGTTGATTAGTTCCGGTTCCATTCTTCCTTAAATGTCTTTTCGTTGACAGTGCGACTTCTTTGCGAGTGAGGTTCTGTCCTCTTTACTTATTGACGCGCCAGTCTCTGCTCAAAGTTGCTCCATAGGCTAAATAGACAACGTGAAAAAAATGCTTGAAATCGGTTATTCTAATTGGCTAATAAAATCTGACGTAGTTATTGAAAGTTGAATTTCTATTGGCTCGTATTAAATTTCTCTTTTTCCTGCACACCAGCTATTACCTAGGCATATTTAATTCATACCTTAATTACTCCTTACAATTTATTTATTAAATACTTTATTCAATTCATAGAGAAATTTAACATTCTATTTTTAAACTGATTACGCTAGACCGTCGTTGCTATGTCTGGCTGAACGAATATAAATTAGTATATTTCTATATGCACTTTTTAATTATGATAATTGTTCTTATTTAATGAGCATATAGACCATTTTTTTATTGATATCCAATTCTATCCGCCGATCTGCCGCTCCTGTGCAACACCTTCCCTACATCTGATGATGAATCACTTTACTCTGTTTCTCTATTGTGACGGGCTGTAAATCCTCAGGTGTTTGGATGTCCCGAATCCACTCTGTCCAACTTCTATGAACCGCTGTTAACTCGGGGTTACAATTCGAAACCAATTTCTTTGCAAAAAGGATCTCTATTTTGCAGCCAATTCGTAGATGAACGGTGCGAATTAATGGTTATACGTCAGTGAAGCGTCGGTTTTAAATGCAGACGTATTGCAGTTTCTTATAGCAAGGAGGGTCGTGGAAATTTATTTTATTTAATTTTTAGACAAACAACAGGGGAAAAGCAAATGATTTTCAATTATCGTTGTGCTTTTTCAGTCATTTTAGAATGAAAATTAAATATAAAGTTGCACACATCTATTCAAAAATATATAGGTACATACATACGTACAATCATAAATGCACACATACATGCGTATATAAATAAATGCATCTATACATATATACATAAACACATGCATCCATGCCTAAATGCATACATGCATTCATACAGACATATTAACGAACACATAAACATACATGCAGGTATATATACATGTATAGATGCTCATATACATACACAATTATATGCATACATACGTGTCTACAAACATACAAACATGAATAAATTCATTCATACATACGTAAATACATATATGTCTATATACATAAATACAGAAATACATGTATGCATACCCATATATACATACATACCTGTGTACATACATAATTACATGCATACTTGCTTTTCTATATAAATACATACATACATACATACATAAATGCATACATACATACATACATACAAACATGCAAACATACAAACATACATACATACATACATACATACATACATACATACATACATACTACATACATACATACATACGTACGTACGTACGTACGTACATACAAGCATACACACCTACATGCATACATACATGTATACATACAAACACGCATACATACATAAATACGTACGTACATACATACATACATAAATAAATACATACATAAATGCATACATACATACCTGTGTACATACATAAATACATGAATACTATATAAATGCATTCTTAAATCCATTGACGGAGAACTACGTCTTTGCGTACATACATTCATTCAACCATAAATATAGTACAGTATAAGGGAATGAAAGTTTGTGCCTCCCGCATAGCGTTTTTGAAAAGAGCCTATTTTAGCGTGATGTAGGTAATTTGTCTTGTCTGCTTTTTACTGTTTGGCAGTAGTTTCCTGCTGATTATTACTCATCGATATGTCCAGGTATGTGAGAGTAGCGCGCATTGCGAACATTTGACAAATAACGCGATCAACAATGTCCGGTTGCAATACTACTGGGTTATCATTCCTGTAGTTCCTAAATGGTTTTCTCTGGTAGCTCCTCGCTAATGCAGTCAGCATTGCTTAACTAGATTCACAGGGGATGGGGTATCGCAGGATTACATGGACTCCTGGACAGTACCCCGTACATCCGAATGGCGAATGAGCTCTCAACAGCCACCGGCAACCATGCAACTTACTGCTGCCTTGCAGACTGCGCTTGGATGTGCAAAGGCTAGAGGTGCGTCCTCGATCAAAAAGCCGAGTGGTGAGGGGACCACTTGTACCAAATTCCCAAGAAACTCCATGGAATGTCACATGGAGCCGGCTTATCCTCCAAAAGGAGTCAGCCGCAGTAAAGTAAAAAGTAAGGGTATCGCATAACGACCGGCTATCACCGGTCGGATCATAAAGCTTTGGTTCTAGACACTCAGCTGCCAGTGATCAAAATCAAACTGAGTGTAGACATTGAATATGTCGGATATCGAGAAAGCAGTTCCAATGTGACTCATTACCGTGTTAATTATACTTTTTGTGTTTATCACTCTGCTGGCTAACTTAACTAGGATGAAGAATGTCGCGAGGAAAAGCCTGTACCACCAGGTGGCATAACAGCGGAGAAGGCTGACACTACGGTGGCGACAAATGACCACCTGAGCTTACCAGCTCAGTCAGTTTCATCATTTGGTTCTACCAATCCCGGAGATGTTGCCGATAAAGCTAAGGAGAGTGCGGAGAATGTACAGTTGGGTAAATTGGCAACTACCGACAAAACGCAGTTGTTGGTTCATTCTGATTGCGGTAGTGATTTGTTACATGTTGTTGATGGTGCATCGCCTGGAGATGCTAACGCTCGTCAAGAGACAAGTGGACTTGGTGCGAATCCATCGACAACTGGTTCTGAGGAACAGGAACTAGGGCAAATCGCGCGATCGAATACTGTCTACAAGGCGGATAATCAAGATGTCCTTATAGTTCCGACCTTGCCATCGAATAAGCCGAATTGCTCGATTTTTGGCTCAGAGGACAATGCTGAACCAGCATTCCAGTCGGGTAAGTTTTGCTTCCTGTTGGACTGCTCGCGTTACTTGTAATTTCGCGTTTTTTGCATCCTCAATTTATTTGACCTGTTTCTATTGAACAAGTGCGCCTTAGCTTATCACATTGGTAACTGTAGCGTTCGACATGCCGATTTTCTCCGGACACACTCATTCTATTTGATATAAACCTCAGTTTCTGTCTTTACTATGCAGTTAACACGTGCGGTTAAATGGCTAAATAGTCAAATACCAGTAAGCGTATCTGCTGTAGAATGCAAGTTTCGGCCGCACTAAAAGACTGGCCCCCGGCGCCTCAAACCAGATACAATTCTTAAAATGAAGTTTTATAGCTTGAAGTAAACACCAAACCCACTGTATTTAACCTCCAGACGTCGAACAAAATAACAGTCGCACACACTGACGCGTTTCCACCTTCCATGATCATCATCAGAGTACGATGGAAAACTGATTAGCGATGATCAAAACGCGATGCATATATGTGGAAAGCAAAATAAGATATGCGGCTCTCACCTCTAGCAGTCTTGCAAACGTTGCATTCGACTGGATCTGTCGGCTGCACAATTGATATGCAGATACGACCATTAACTGGGCAACTCTGCGGCTTCAAGATGGAGATCCGTTAGTAGTTGACAAGCTCAATTATTTTGGTGTTTGCTTAAGTAGCTCAAAAACAGGGTTCCATTAGCAGCGATCGTTCGATGATATTTTTCGTGCGATTGCTCTCCGAGTCGCGAGTATAACGCTACCTAACCAACCAGTGCCAAATTGACGAAAGACAATAGATGAGTTAGATAGTGATGTGTAGAATTCAACTGCTGTCTGTTTCGATTAAGTTGAGTGCTCGGTTTTATATGACCGATTAGTTATAATCGCGTCTATGCTGGCCTCCAGGCCACATTGCACAAAGCTTTTCCCTGAAAAGGACGGTGAAGTGCTAGGCAAGACAATCGGTGCGCGTTTATTGGCGACATTGTCCTGCGGAATGGAGGCTTCTTTTGGTAATGATGAGTATGACCGATAAGCCCTTGAGATCATCATTGACAGCATGTAGCGCCGTGACTTTCACTTTCGTGACAATGACCTGGTCATCGGTCCTTAGGCGAGTGCGTGTAGGTCGTCTGGCATGGGTTTGCTGCTGGTTGGCGCCCACATATTCAGTTAGCTGTTTTAGACACTCCTGATTATCCACTGTGGTGGGGTTACGGGTTCATCTGACAATCGTATATGCCCTCCATAGACCATTGTTTTATTCCATATCTTGTCGAAAAGCGGTGTGCCCACTAAATTTGTTAATATTATACGAGCTCTCTACACAAATACTTCTGGTCGCGTTAAGGTTTACAACGAATTAACGCATAACTTTACAACCAGCAGTGGTGTTCGTCAAGGTTGTCCACTTTCCCCATTTTGTTTAATTTTGTAATCGATGCTATTATGAACAACACTCTCTCACACATTCAGGACGCTGGAGTTGAAGTTCTCCGGGAGATAAACTAGTCGATCTTGACTATGCGGACGATATCGTACTATTATTCGACAATCAGCATGCTACCCAGACCACCTTAAATAGATTAGCAAACGTTGTTCCGTCTTTCGGTATGAAATTCGCACCCTCTAAATGTAAGATACTGTTACAGGATCACCCACCACTCACTCCAACGTTGTGACTGCAGAATGAAGATCTTGACAAGTCGACAGGTTTACATATCTTGGGAGCTCTATCAATAACGTAGGCAATATGTCCGACGAGGTAAGAATACGGATCGCGAAAGCTAGAGTAGCTTTCTCGAACCTTCGTCATTTATGGAGAAACGCGAATATTTCACTTTGCCTTAAAGGTCGTGTTTACAATGCATCTGTACGCGCAGTCTTACTATACGCTAGTGAAACTTGGCCTCTTAGAGTTGATGACCTGTGACGCTTACAGGCATTCGTTCATCGTTGTTTGAGAAGTATAGCACATGTTGGTTATCAACAACGAATAACTAACGTTGACATCCGTAGACGTATTGTTGGATCTGACAATAAGTGCTCGTCTTTAGAAAAGCAAATAAGGCTTCATCAACTTCGTTGGCTCGGTCACGTTTTGCGTATGCCCTCATTCCGATTGCCCAATAGAGCTCTGTTCTCTCATCTAGCACCAAATTGGCGTAAGAAACAAGGTGGGCAGATTTTGACATGGCAGAAACAATTAAAGTCACTTACATCCAAATTGGGTAGTATAGGATCCACTCGTCTGCCGGGATGGGGTCCTCGTGCACATCACAGTTCTTGGTTAGAAACCCTTAGCGATATGGCAGCGAATCGAGCTCAGTGGCGATCTTGTTGCAGATGTATAGTAGAATCATCTTCGTAACTTTCTTTTCTTAGTAGGGCCAAGTTAGCTGCGAGGTTCGGTTTGTTTATGACGTGATACGGTGAAATCCGCAAGGAAGCTGTGTTGCTGATGTCGCCTTGCCCGAATGCTAACTTGGCCATCTCTGTTTCGCGGATTCACGACATCGCGTACTTTTTTCATTTTATGATATTAAATAATAAGGAAATATATCGCGGATTTTCCGGTAATGTCGAAAATAGTCGCGATATATGAAGACCCAAAATATTTTGTTAATTCCATTAAAACATTAATAAAAAATAGTATTTCCTAGTCTACGAACATCAAAGAAAGCATAAATTGGTATAACACATGTACATTTCGAGTATTTGAATTTGTAACTAACATGACAAAGGAAGGACCACACGTACAACAGTTCTGTACCCGCGTTCTTACTACTCTGTTGTTGGCAAGACTCAAAGCGTAGCAGCTCGGTGACGAAGTGCGACGTTAGACGGTCTGTGTGTGGTTCCAATGGTTACTGATGACAAATCAGCTCCAAAGTTGTGTTACCTTAAATCTTTGTGCCTGTTTTAGATTGAGGTACTGTACATACGTGGCCTGTGAAAGGGCGGTTTGTTAACAGCACGTAAAGAGAGTGTTTTAATAGTCCGAATACATGTTAAATAAGTACTGGAAAGATTGTGCTCCTACTTCGCGGATTTCCAGCTATCGCGGCCGGTCTTGGCGCCTATCTACCGCGATTAACGAGGGTCCACTATACTAAAGAAGCGGTTTTTTTAACTTATGATAAACATATAAAATTAACTATAGCGAACAAAATGAATATGATAAATATCGTCGCCGAGATCGACTGTTAGCACATACCTAGTTTCGTTGTGCGCATCGTTTAGCTGGTAGCCCTCTGGTCTCCTGCGGAAGAGAGGTAGGTTTCTTTTGATACTGATGAATATGACTGAATTAGTTCTCGAGAACGCCGTTGACATCATCGTCCCCATGCACAGCCATAAAAAAGCCAAAAGTGACTAATTTGTCATTGCCATCTAGCCATAAGTCGTACGTGGTTATAAATGCACTGGAAAAGAACACTAGGTCGCCGATTCCTAGTGAGGATGTTTTGTATTCGCAGTTTTCCTTCTCCTAGATAGTGTGCCAGCCAAGGCTGGTGAGCACTATATCTGCCCAGACGCCTGTGGCCAAAGTTACCCTCAGCAGCCGAAACTTGGCCTTCGCGTCTGACACGCTTGCTCACATTCCATTAAACGCAGTTAGACCGAACTCGAGGCGTCACATAAAGCGGGATGTCCCTTTTTGACACGGCAAGGTTCATGCTTCTGATCTCGGGCTGGTTTGTGCCCGCCGGTCGTCAGGCCGGAATTTCCACGTTTATGTGGTTTAATTGATATTAATTTAAAATTGCCTAATTGATTTATCAACTTACGGATACAGTGCAATCATCATTTGTTGAATTTGCGTCTTATTTTTGTGAACATTCTAAGTCGCCGCTTCGCTCTCTTGCGATTCAACTTCGTCTATCGTGTCTGCTACAGCTGTTGATAAACTCAATCAGGACACTGCTAGCGAATCGAATGCAGTCAATTTAACGGAAACCGAAGCTCCTACAGCTGCTTCAGGCCAGCGGTTGCGAGACCCTATTTCGCCTGTTCAATCTAGCAGAGGAGGAAGCCAGAAATCTCTTGTTGGTCCATTCACGATGATGACAAATGATTCGACAAACGCTGGTAATGGTAACTATTTATGCATTTCATTTTTGACTAGATGTATATCTTTGTCTAATTGTCAATCTACATACACACATACATGAGCGGATCAAAATGTCTCCAAAACGGTGGCTTCCAGAAGAGTCTATGCCTATAAAAATGACTTAAACATATGCCTCCACTGAACTCTGTCTCCTGCATAGTTACCACAGATTTTCCAGGTTAGTTGGGTATCGTTCGGCGTGATCTTGTTATCAGTATTTCGAATATTAGTGTCCGGCCGCTAGATAGTTGTTTTACCTCTTCTGCGCTAGCCGCCAACCACCCGAGTTGTCTTGGTGACCTGGTGAGCATGGTCGGTGTTGTCTTCTTGAACCCTTAACCCAACGAAAATAACTGGCACTTGCTTGGTGGAGCTTAGGCTGTAGCCTAAGAAGGTCAACTACTAGACCTCCACTTTGGGCTACCGAGAGAAATCCATTAGGAAGCTGCATTCGTAGGGAAGGCGAGCCGTCGCTTTAATGGACTGCTACTATTATTCAAGATGTCGGCCACTTTATCCCACTGCTCTGTACAGAAAATTCGTCGGAATATTTCGACACAAAGTGTACAATGAGGAAGTTCGATTAACTCAGCCTTATCTGCTATCCCGCAGTCTCTAACTAATGCCTCGCTACCATGTAACCATGGGTAAATGTATTAAAAGAACAGATAAACATAACGACGACAGTAATTTGGTACAAAAAAGTTATCAACAGCGAGTGATTAGTGAAGCGAAGCATCTGGTTTAGTACAGTACAGCTTCCTCGCGGTTTTAACTGTATTGCGTCATAAACATAACCAAAACTCACAGCTAACTGCGCTCAACTAGGAAAAGAAGTTTACGAAGATGACTAAAAGTGGAAATCCGCAATCAGCTCCCCACTGAGATCGAATCGATTCCATATCGCTCAGGATTTCTAACTAAGAACTATGTAGCGCACGTGGACTCCGTCCTGGCAGACGAGTGGGTCCTATATTAGCCAATTCGGATAAAGATGTCTTTAACAGCTTATGCCATGTAGAAATCCGCCCATCTTGTTTCTTTTGCCAACCTGACGCTGCCTGAGAGACGAGTATTTTCTACTGGGCAAGCATGACCGAGTTTGAGTTGTTGATGTAGAATTAATTATTTTTCTAACAAGGAGAGCTTTTGTCCATCTCTGCGAAAATGCGAGTTCTACCACACGTTACAACTGTTGCGAAACAAGGTTTTAGTTGCAGGCAGGCTCGTATACTAGGAAAGGAGTTTGCTACCAGCTACATGGTGGATAAGAAGGAAAAAATACTTTGTCGTTGCTAACAAGTTCGCAGCAGCGTGCGAAGGAAACTATCTTTTCAAAATATTGCATAGGCGCTGCTCTTCGTAGATGCCCCTGTTGGCAGTAACGGCAGCTCAGCGTGACTCACGTGCGCTTGGTCCCAGGAATGTGTGCCCATCAGTTCAATCGCGGCAGTTTTGCGATTAATATGGCAGTCTAGCGAGTCTCTGCAAAGGCGCTGCTTTTTGTAGATGACCCTGTTGGCAGTAACGGCAGCTCAGCGTGACTTGCAAGAGCTTGCTGCGAGGAATTGGTACCGACTCATTCGAACGCGGATGTTTTGCGATAAATGTGGCAGTCTGGCGAGTCTCTGCAAAGGCGCTGCTCTTGGTAGATGTCCTTTTTGGCAGTAACCTTAGCCAAGCATCGCAGTTATCTCAGTGGCCTTGAGAGAAAGTTGTGCAATTTGTCTTCTTCTTATGCGGTTCCCAACCAAACAAAGCGGCGTTTCGTGACATGGCTTGATATTGATGGGGCCTGGAAGGGCGACCGTGTGGAACCGGTCTTCTCGTTAATTTCGCGTCTTCGTAACATAATAGAGGACGGAAAATGTACTTGACTCGAGGACATCCAAATCTGTGCATGGTGAATCGGACGAGTAAATCCGGAGAACTTTTCATAATTTGCCACAGTCGGCTGTAGCGAAGGCAATACGTCTGTAGATCTTGGCAGATTCCGATCTTTCATGTGCTACCAGAAGTCGTAAATAAGCGACAAACTTGACGGCTGGAATCAGGGCGTCGCTCAGCACGGCCATAGGCTGCGGATCAAAATATGCGGAACGACAGTTTTCGACGTGTCTAGCTTTAAACCGTTATGAATAGATCGTTATTGAACGAATTTGATGACTTATTAAAGCTTGCCATCCTTTTCAGTCATCGGAAGCTTTGTCAGCCTTTTGTAATCTCAGCAAGACTGCGCTGACAAAGTAATTAAACGTATTTGGCGAAAGCAAGAGCCGGACGCAAATGATTTAAGCGTCCCATTGCAGGTTGAAACCTTGCCTGAGTTGACCTAGTTCGCTTCTCTCGCTTTTCGCCAATCCATCTGAGGATAAAAGCAGTGATCACCTTTTGGTAGTACCTTATTAACGCGGTACCACCACGAAAGCTGTTAGGTCCATTCTGCGGTCAAAGGTATATTATGCCTGCCGACCCTCGAGGTTCTTGTTGGTAGTGCATGCAGCAGCAGTGTCAAGTTAAGCCCCGATTGTGGTTCGCTGCAAAGTTAATCGTGCTAATTGACTAATGCGAGGAATAAAACCAGAGGCATGGGCAATTTCAGCTTCTGAAAGGGATTTTTGCAATTCGCATCTACAACTAGGATACACGCGGCAGGGAAACGTCAATTCTTTGAATGTTGATGCTTTTCTGTTCGGTTTGTCTCTCTTTTTTTCTAGCGAGTAGACCACTTCTTAAGACAACGGTCTCGCTTAGACTTACATAAGTTCGTTGCCAGTAGAGCGTTAGGAGGCGTTAATATGGTCAATATGTACGCGCCGATTAGTTATACGCGAGTGCTCATTTATGTGCCACCACCCTTGAGCCTAGTCATGTAACGGAAATCGCCTTTGACGGAGCGCTTTCTTCAACGGCCACTTGCATACTCTGCTTTTCAGGCCACTTTGGCCACTCCTGTGGAGGGCTGGAACCACAGTATTTCTAGACCGACCATTTCGTAGCCGGATACTGTTACTCGCGATTCACACCGCATCATGGCGTCACTAACAATCGAACGGGTTGAAATCTTTGCGTGTATCTGCAAACAGGGTCTTTCGTGCAGCAGATGTCGAGTGATGTTGTTAAACAGGCTAAATCGCACGATCACCTATCTGCAAGTTAACAAAGGGACTGTTTCTATGCACGATCCTGATCTGTTGCGGTTAAAGCGGCTATGGGCAGGACCACGATGATGAGTTATCGATAGACGAATGAGGTAGCCGTTGAATTGTTGACTAGTAATTCGCGTTGTGTTCTGTTATGTTGATTTAATTCTATTTTTGTTTTGTCAGCGCATAATTCTTTCCCCTTTTTTTTGTTTCTATCGCTCACTTGTTCTGCAATTTTTCTAGTTTGCTTTGACGAGGTTGGCGTTCGCGAAAATTCGGATTCATCAAGCCTCGCTCAGATTAGCAATTGCGAGTTTAGCTCCTCGGATGCATCGGTTGCGTTCAAGGCGCCAGACTTTACTGCAGCGGAGCATTTTCAACGT
Source organism: Eudiplozoon nipponicum (assembly GCA_029291075.1). Classification (NCBI taxonomy): domain Eukaryota; kingdom Metazoa; phylum Platyhelminthes; class Monogenea; order Mazocraeidea; family Diplozoidae; genus Eudiplozoon; species Eudiplozoon nipponicum. The sequence goes on along the minus strand of JAQBSW010005379.1, from coordinate 17,232 downwards.
CTGCTCGCCGAGAACGTGTTCACGGGGCATCAACTGAATAATTGGGAGGAAGATATTATCTACGATGCTCAGTTAAGCCAGACGCGCATCTCCCAGAGTGCCAGAGCTAATGCAGCATTTGCGGGCTGGATTCCGTCTCATCACTGTCGAACAGTCGCAGCGTTTCAGGTAGGCCTTCGCCGCGTGTGTTCGTTTGCTTCAATGTTTGTTGCATTTCTAGCTATTGTCTATGCCACAAAAGCCGCGCGTCGCCGGTCGTCCCAGTGTTGATCCAACTTAGGCTTGCCTTTGTCGGTCTCTTCTTCAAGTGGATGATATTCGCTATCCCTTTCGACGTAAAGGTAACCATTAATCCACGATCTGAAATAATATGACAAACACCGTGCCACCTGGGGAATTGAAATTGACTGAAAATGTAATGGTGGTACATTGCTATACCTTTAGACATTGAATGTTTGCGCAGTGCGAGCTTTAAATGTTGAATCTTCGCGATTTGCGTTCGCGGTTTGCCGCAATGCACTATCAGTTTTGCAAAGATTCGATTGATTCCCATTTCCAAGTACTTCCCGAGTTCGTCTGCTTTTTGGTTTTGTGCGGGATCGTCCCATTCGTCCGATGGCTTCAACATCGTTCATGCTAACCACTGGAAACGAGCTACAATCTAATCTTCGTTGGCGCCCATATTGAGCATTCATGTCATCCATAACCATGACTGTCTGAAATTCTTACTCTACTTGATAAAGAGATTAGGCCGAAGTAAAAAGCGTCCGAGCTTTCGTCTGTGCTGCAATCAGTTAGAGCATATGGAGATACAACGATGAGGCAACGTTGATTGCGGTTTTTTGCATTGACTTTGGTAGATTTAAGCGTGAGAAAACTCCATGGAAACAGAGGTTTTAAGTCAATACCTCGAAAATGGGGATGATGCACTCAGTTCTGTAATGCTAGTAGGGTCCCGTATTCTGGTTTCCGATACGCAACATGCATCGATTTCTAATTTGTCCAACATACGAGCAAGGGATTCCTGCTGTCCAAGTTGTTTTAATGTTCGCACATTAAATGCGCCTACGTTAAAACCTAACATAGGTTTAAAGAATGATTTTCTACCAGAACCATTTTCGATATTTGGCAAACTATCCTGTCAAGAGGCACTGTTCACTGAGGCTTTCGTCAATAGTTGGGAATGTCCTCGTGTCTCGTACCCTTGAACCCGTCCGATAGTCATTCTTTAGCAATAACGGTTAAATGCACAGTAGACTGTAATTCGAGGCTTCTCATGAGGCAGTATGCCTGTAACGGCAGGTTTCATTTTACTGTTTTAATTCTAACTTGTCCGGAATTTATTTGGCTACAGATCATTAAAAAAAATTTTTTTGAATAAAATCTTGCATCTGAACTTTTTTCAGGACGCGTATGCCGGAAAATATCCTAATATTGTCGGCTCTAAAGCTTTGCAGGTGTCCTCCTTTGGTCTGTCGGGTGTATTTGAAGCCGCAGTCGCTGCTAAAACTAATCAACGCAATGTGGGCTGTTCCAATTCGACCACGGAGGGCTCCCAATCGGTAAATTCTCAGCTGATGTCCGGTTCTTTTCCCGTCAATTCTAAATTAACCGCAAGCCAGACAAATACTCTTTTACACAGACAAGCGGCACAGATCTACTCACTGTTTCCTGTCGAAAATGAGGCGATTCTTAGTGACGCCTGGCTCTCCGATATAATTTGGGATGCCGACAGTCCTCAACGGAACACTGCTGTACCACCGTTTCTCTTCACTCTGGACAGGAACGACGAGACGAATATACTGCCACTTATGGATGACTGGCTGATTGCCTCTGATGCTGCTGTAACTTTGGCCAGTCTCATGCATGGTTAGCTTACTTTGTCCGGCTATCTTTTTTGTGTCTATCCCACTCTGTTGGTATCATCGGTCCGTCTGTCTGCTCTTTGGCCCCCTTACATACTTAGTTTATTCGTATTGTTTTCTGTCCGTCTAAATTTCTGTTTGTCTGTCGCTCTCATTCTATCTGTCTGTGTCTATCGTACTCTATTGGTATCATCCGTCCGTCTGTCTGTCTGTCTCTCTTTCTGACCGTTGTTCTCTTACATAATCTATCTCTTTCTTTTTCTGTTTGTCTAACGCTCTCATGCATGGGTAGTATACACTGTCCGTCTATCTGTCTGTGTCTATCCTACTCTATTGGTATCATCTGTCTGCCTGTCTGTCTCTCTGTCTCTATTTCTGACCGTTGTCCCCTTACATACTTACTTTATCTGTCTCCTTTTCTATCCGTCTAAATTTCTGTTTGTTTAATGCTCTCATGCATGGGTAGTATACACTGTCCGTCTATATGTCTGTGTTGTCGTACTCTATTGGTATCATCCGTCCGTCTGTCATCACATCTTTCTTTCTGACCGTTGTTCCCTTACATAATCTATCTCTTTCTTTTTCTGTTCGTCTGATTTTCTGTTTGTCTAACGCTCTCATGCATGGGTAGTATACACTGTCCGTCTATCTGTCTGTGTCTATCCTACTCTATTGGTATCATCCGTCTGTCTGTCTGTCTCTCGTTCTGACTGTTGTCCTCTTAGATACTTACTTTATCTGTCTCTTTTTCTGTCCGTCTAAATTTCTGTTTGTTTAACGCTCTCATGCATGGGTAGCATACACTGTCCGTCTATATGTCTGTGTCTGTCGTACTCTATTGGTATCATCCGTCCGTCTGTCTGTCTGTTTCTCTTTCTGACCGTTGTCCTCTTACATACTTACTCTATCTCTTTCTTTTTCTGTCCGTCTAAATTTCTGCTTGGTGCTCTCATTCATGACTTGTTGACTCTGCCTGGCTGTCTGCCTACCTGTTTGTATTTTTGCTTGTCTGGTGTTCCATGAGATTATACTTTCCGTTCATGCTGACTTTGGTTTATCCTTCTGGTCGCAACTGAACTAATTTGTTAATAGGTTCGCAACACCTAATACATACATGCATATATATTAGTTCTTCGCAACAAACAGTATTTAACTGTAATATATTGAATTGAATGATGTCATGCTTACCGCGAAATGTGACAACTGATATCGATCAAGGCCAGAGTGTATGGATTTAATCGAAACAAAGCACAAAATTCCACCTGTCTCGGCTCATAATAATAGTTGTCGCAATATAAGACGCCGACTTAAGATCAATATAAATTTCGACCGCGAATCCGTGACCATCAGAGTTAAATATACGGCATGCAATGCTATCTCTTAAACGTCGCAAAGCCAAAAGTCCTGATGATTTTCTTCCGCGATTATTTAAGGATGGGGGCGATATAATTTCTAGAATGTTGACTAACCATTTTCGTACTTAATGGAATAAGGAGATTGTGCCGCTTGATTGGAATGAGTCGAACATCATTCCCATTTTCAAAAAAGCCAATCGTAATTCGTGCGATAAACCTCGTGGTATAAGCTTGACACCAGTCGTATCAAGATTATGTGCTTCGATTAACTTACGTTATCTTAGCGCTTCGCTTGAATCACATACTGGAGAAGAACAGGCCAGATTCTGGTCAGGACGAGGTTGTATAGATAATTTTACATTAAGGCAAGTTCTTCAACAGCGATATGTTTATTGCCGTCTAACAAAAGCCGTCTTTCTAGACTCGACGTGTGCATTTGAATCGGTGGATAGCAATGAACTATTCGATATTCTATCGACAAGTGGTGTGTTTCCACAATATTTGGAAATATTATATGCGTGTTCAATTTCCCCTCTTTTGTTTAATTTTGTAATCGATGCTATTATGAACAACACTCTTCCACACATTCATGATGTAGGTGTTGAAGTTCTCCCGGGCGGTAAACTAGTCGATCTTGTCTATGCAGACGATATCGTATTATAATTCGACAATCGAGGTGCTGCTCAGGCCACCTTGAATAAATTAGCAGACCGACAACTCACTCCAACTCTGCGCTTGCAGAATGAAGATATGGACATAGACGACAAGTTTGCATATCTTGGGAGCCCTATCAATAAATTAGGCAATATATCTGACGAGGTGAAAATGAGAATCGCGAAAGCTAGAGTAGCTTTCTCGAACCTTCGTCATTTATGGAGAAACACGAGTATTTCACTCTCCCATTAAGGTCGTGTTTACAATGCATCTGTAGGCGCAGTTTTACTGTACGCTAGTGAAACTTGGCCTCATAGAGTTGATGATTTGAGACGCTTACAGACATTCGATCATCGTGGTTTAAGAAGTATAGCACATGTTGGTTATCAACAACGAATAACTAACGTTGACATCCGTAGACGTATTTTGGGATCTGCTACAAGTGCTCCACGTTAGGAAAAAACTAAGACTCCGTGAACTGCGTTGGCTCGGTCACGTTCTGCGGATGACCTCAATTCGATTGCCCAGTAGAGCATAATTCTATCACCCAGCACCAGATTGGCGTAAGAAACAAGGTGGGTGGATATTGACATGACAGAAACAGTAAAAGCTAATTATATCCAAACTGGGCAGTATGGGACCCGCTTACTCGCCACGAAAGCATCATATTTCCTGGTTAGAAACCATTCGCGGTGTGGCATCGAATCGAGCTCATTGGCGATCTTGTTGCAGATGTCTAGTAGAATCACCTTCGTAACAATCTTTTCTTAGTTAGTCAGCTGCTTGGTTTAGTTGTGTTTATGATGTGATACAGTGAAAGCCGCAAGGGAGTTGTTTTGCTGATGTCGCCTTGCCCGAATGCCAACTTGGCCATAATGGCGTCGAGTAGAGGTTTAGTTTGCCTCACTTCTTTGAGTTACCTTGATAAATATACTCATATAAACTAGATGTTCTTTTTTTCTTTATCTTTATCTTTATCTCGATCTCTATCTCTTTCTCTCTATGTCTCTCTATTTCTCTCTTGGTCTTGTTTTTTTTGTTTCGCTTCTCATAGTTTTTTGACATTGAAACATTAGTTACTATTTGATTTTGTGTGACTGTGCATGATGTTGGTGATGATGATGATGATGATGATGATGATGATGAAATTAGTCAAATTGACTGCGTGTCCTGTGTAAAATCTGTTCTTAAAGATAGCTGATTTTCGTGAAGGCGCTAGACAATTTTATTCAATCTATGCACTAGACCTTTGCGTTCAATTAATTAATGACTATTTCGTACGTCCAACATATATGCTACCGTATGTGCATGAAAATGTGTAGACTATGAAGGATTTGGAGGGAATTGGCAACTGATCATTGGCGTCGAAACCTATGATGCTCTAGAGCAACTCGCCATATATATATATATATATATATATATATATATATATATATATATTGCCTTCAAATATTACACAGCACATTTATTATTAGGAAGAAAAACACATTAATAACAAAGTGGATAAAGGCATTTTATTTCGTGAATACTAAACATCGTTCTACAATCTTTCATTTATATATATTACATGCAAACAGGCACACACACAAACTTACCAATCAGCCAAAACAAGAAATAGAAAATCGAGTCGTATTTGTTGCCACTCACATATTCATATGAAAACCCAGAATGTATTTGAATGAAAATTTGTAGATCGAAGTTAAGTATACTCGAAATAAATGGCTATCATCCACATTTACCTGATTTTCGGATTGCGTACCGAAATATTTGAATCCACTGTCATCATGATTTTTCCAAATATTTCGACCTCCGGGTACGGAGGTCTTTTTCAATGGCAAACACATCACACACTTAGTTAACAATCAATATGTCAAGTGGAAATATTAATTTAAACTGCCTCATTTATACCTGTTTTTAGATCTCTTAAGCATAACGTTTTTTTTATAAAAAATGTTAGGAAAGTGTATGTTAAATTGGTTAGTGTATGTGTCTACATGTATACACTCTTCGCAATGAGATTACAGTGATTTAATGACAACTCACTAGATAAGCGTACGTCATGCCTGTGTGTATGTGTTCTCGTTTATTTTGAATTGAGGAGTAATCAGTTAATGCAAGTGTACACTCATCCCAGTGAAATTACAGCGATTTGGCAACATCTGACTATTCACTGGATAAGCGTGTTTGTTTGTATGAGCGTGAGCGTTTACTTAAAACTGAGAGCTAATCTGTTACATAAAATTACAGGCACGTGTAACGGTCATACAAGTAAAACTAAAATGATAACTGTCATTTCCTAGCTGCACACGTCAGACCTATTTTACACTTACTTTTATAAATGAAGTAATTACGAGTGGCATTTCGGTGAGGAGGGGGCAAGATACTATGAATAGAGTAAATAATTAGTAGGTAGCAAAATTAAATTAGAAACGGATAAAGTGTTTCAATAGGGTAGAAAGTTAAATTAAACGGTACGAAAAGAAATTAAAAATTGCCTGATAAAGAAGATACTAGTAATAGTGCAAAGAAAATTTGGCTTTTTTAAAAAAAAGAACAATAAATAAAATAAAAATAAACCTTGCCATCATGTATAGATAAATGTTTGTTAAAGGCGCTACACTAACAACAGAACGTAAGATAATAGATAAATAAGGATGAAATATAAGACAATCAGATAATAAATTATAAGATATTGAATTACTCACCTTCTACCTCTAGAAGTTAATATCAATCCAGTGTTCTTATTCTTTTACTTGAGCGAGTTTCTGATTCAGATTCGTGCAATCTCCGTTTCCTACCATTATTCAATACTGTATTCCAAATAGGACCTAGTGATTTTTCTACAGCTGTTTCATTCATGATATCATTTCTCGATTTAATTTCTATGGATTCTCTAATCAATTTAGTCGATCTGCTACGACTACAAATTGATATACGTCTACACCCATCCCAATTAATTGAGTGTCCTGTCTCTACTGTATGGCGTGCAAGATCCGATCTATTAACATGGCCATACTTGCATGCGGTTTTATGTTCCCCTCTTCTTACCCTAATTGGATGCATGGTTTCACCTACATACATCAAGTTACAGTCGTTACATGGAATTTCATATACTCCTGATGTGCCTAATTGTTCTATTTTCTCCTTTTGTTTGGGCAGTTTAATACCTAGGGTAACGGTCTGTTTTAAAATAGTACGTATATTGTATTTGGATGCTATCATTTTGATTTTCCTACTTAGTTTAGAATCAGGTATTACCATGACCCTCCGATCCACCTTGGTTTTATTTGATTTCACGTACTTCCAGTCATGATTAAATTTACTTATAACGCTCATTATAGTGGCTTCAATTAACTTTAGAGGATACCCATTAGCACTGAATATTTCTCGCAGTCTACCTAATTCAATCTCCATATGTTTTTTATCTGTTAATCTTAAGCTTCTAATTTTCATCGATTTTAAGATACCGATTTTCATTCTATATGGGTTATTTGAATTGAAATGGGCAATTATCTATTTCTGTCGCGCAACATGTTTCTTTTAAATCATCCATTGTTATTAATCTGTTTTCTTCCTAATTAGAAATATATATATATATATATATATATATATATATATATATATATATATATGTCAATAGAAAGAGCAGTCCATCCAGTAAACCGATTGTCCCTAGGTTAAACTTTTGAACTGTTGTCCAAAATTTGCTGCGAAGAAGTTCCCAAGAGGAGCGAAACTGGTCTACAGGATGAGTTGCCTTTTCTACACAGAATGCTTGAGTGAAATTTCACACGTGCATGGCTGGTGTTATTTCTGATTTTATCACTTACCATGGCATGAATTTAGGAAGAGCAGATTTGTTTTACTTGTTTCTCCAACCGATAATTAGAGGGCTACCCCGGTTACGTCATTTCACGTGGCATACGCCACTTTGTGCTCTTCCAGAGCTCATTATTATGCGACAGTGGAATAGAATTTCGTAAATGCGCACATCTAGCTGTCTGCGATGCTCGAGTAAACATCTGGGAGCACGAAGCTCACCTGTAGTGGACAGGACAGTCAAGTTTGCAGCACAGCTGCGATATCGGCTGGAGGAATTTCTGTGTATAATTCGGTTAATGAAAAGGTGAGGCTGGTTCAATTGGAGTATTAAATGATGAAGATTTTGCAGTGCGTTAATGTTACGTCGATGTGTTACACACGAGCGCAAGTATTTCGCTTGTCTTGAAACAGTATGAAACGTTTTGTTTAACAGGTGGAGCCAGCTGGGGGCAGTTGGCCGAAGCTCATACAATTCTGGCCGCGTGCACGCCATCGCTTGCTCCAGCCATTCTGGAAGCCGCCAATCACTTACTGCACGAGCACCAGCAACTATTGAAGCATCAACAACAACAACAACAACAACAACAACAACAACTGGCGATTCAACAGCAGCAGCAACAGCAACAACAACAACAAATGGGTGACAATTTAGGTGGAGGATCCTCACTGGGACCAGGGCTGCTCAGTGGCACCATTGGTGGCGACAAAGATGTCTGGTCCACGACGAATGGCCTGTCCGGGCTCGGTCAGACGTCAGCAGGCCTCAGTTCCTCTTTGGCTCTCGCGAATCTTTTCAGCCAGTCGTTAACCGGTGGAGGTTTAGCCGGACAAACTTCTAGCGCCGGTGGGCAACAAGCACGTGCTGCCTTGGAAGTCAGTTTTGGCCTTGCTACCACGCGGGGTATGCTGACTGGGGCGTTGGCCAAAGTAGCTAGTGGCGCGGAGAAAGTTAAACGTATACTGATTAAGGTGAGTTGTTAAAGTGTCTATTTGTTAACCTACGCAGAGTTGCTTGTATCTGTCTGTCTATCTGTCTATATATCTATCTATCTATCTATCTATATGGATGCATTCGTGCATGTATGCCGAAAAGAAAGAAATTATTGCAATTCATAACTAGTCAATGCCTTGCGTCTGGTGAACGCGTGCTAACCGCGTAATTTTTTTGCGTTATTTATTTGCCTTTATTTACCTTCAGCACGGCATGTTAGCAGCGGATGAGGATAGCGGTGTTGCTCGGGAAGATCGTACCTCCGCGACTACCGAGTGTGACGATGCCAACGTGCTGATGCCAGACGGGCTTGACGGCCTATCGCAGCCAGTTTCGGCAGCAATGGCAGCAGCCGTTGCGGCCAACTTCTCTGGTAGTTTGGCTCCGAACGACGTGTTCAATTTGTCGAACGACGAGTTCTACGCACCACGAAGTGGCAGCCTGTTGGGCGGTAGATTGGCGCGATGTGGCCCCTTGCAACATAGTAACCCTGCAATGGAGTTGTGGCCACCATTCTTCCCCACCTACATGGGCCCGCAACGTCTTCGCCAGTTTCACAGAGTGCCGTTGAAAAAGTGAGAGCGCCTTGAACACAGGCGCGTGTGCCTTGTGTCGGCATGCCCTATTCCGTTTAATCGATATGTGCATATTCAAAGTTATCACAATTATTCTTGCTAATAAGTTTGGAAATTTGCGGAGCGTGTGGCATCTCACTGATTAGAACCTAGTGATAAAAAACACGTGCTTCCATGTGCTTGCGCCTATTTCCACAATTCCGTGGTTGGTTCCCTTTGTAGCGTCGACAAGTTGGGCATAGCGCTTCTGACTCCAAGTGACATTTTTAATGAATTTATGCGACGTTGACTACACCACTATTTTAGTCTGCATACTTTGAGTGGTTTGGGCGGTTCAATTGCCTAACATCTCTGGACCAAAAAGGTAGCGGATTTGAGTCGACGTGGCCGCGGACAGTTGGCAAGAAAGGCGTGCGTGCCCGAAAGCACACGTTTCACTCATGCTGACTCCTCCTGTCTGTCCTCTTGCCTTTCGTCCTTACTGGTTGTCATCTGTGAAGAACCGACCCAACTTATTGTGCAGTTGGATGCTGTTTGTTGCCGAGAACTTATATTCATGCAATTGTGTGTTTGGTGTTGCGCACCTAGTAACAAATTAGTTCAAATGGGACCAGAAGGATGTGTGCAAATGTTTGTGCACATCAGACTGTACCTTCGGTTCATGCTGGCGTTGATTTATCTTTCTGGTCCTATTTGAAATAATTTGTCATTAGTTGCGTAACATCTAATACATAATTGTTATGCAATGTCTGTTATATTTTTGAAGATTACGGCGTGCGGGCGTCGTAGTAAAGCATGCTGCGCTTTGCGATCGTGGATTGTCGCTTTGCACTTTCAGATCCAACTAATCCCCATTTCCGAGTACGCATCCGTTTCGTATTCGTTGTGGCTGGAGGCTGTTTCGACCTTGGAAGGCTTCAGCACCGTTCCAGTGATTAGCATGAACGATGTTGAAGCCTTCGGAGGAAGAAGACGAATCCGCACCCAGGCACAGCGATTACGAAACGCATGTGTGTACTTGGAAATGGAGATCACAATCGGATGTTTGCGAAACTGTGATAGTGCAAAGCGACAACCCGCGAGCGCAAACCGTGACATGCTTTACATCTTCGGATGTTCGATTCTGCAGGTACTCGACAATCGCATGGAATAGTGGTAAATCTTGCAATGCAGCTTCTAGTCGGTTCGCGATATGCAGTTCTCCTATCGAGGCATCTTCTAAACAACGAATAATTTGCACTAGATGACTGCCGCGCGTGGAGATGTGTCGGCCACATTGGCGTTATATTGAAGTTGTTTTGCGACTAATAGTTGAGATGTCTATGTCTTTACTTCAATTGTATATTTTGCAATGAGGATTCTAATCTGTTGGCGATATTCAATTGCTCTGTTGTGGCATCCTCTAAACGACTAAAGGTGTTTTATTTCACTGCAGCCGATTCCCGCGAAGCGATAAACTGGCCATTTTGACGTTAAATTGAAGTAATTTTGCGAATAGTGTGTGTGTGATTATTATGACTAGCCTCGCATAAGTATCAAACCATACCGTGAACTGAGATGAGTTTAAGCGAATAGCACTTTGTCAGAGTAAGTGGAGTCCAATAATTTCTGCAGTAGTAGCAGAGTGTAGGAGACGTTGTGCGGAATATTCTGGAGGAGGAACGGCGAGTAAGCTCCCAACAAAAATAATGAGTCATCTTTTGAAGTCTTTCATTTTCTATTTACTCGGAAGCTCTTATTGTCAATTAAGGGCAAAATAGGTAACGTAGGCGCATTTAATGTGCGAACAACTGGGACAGCAAGAATCTCTTACTTGTACGTTGGACAAATTAGAAAGCGACATATGTTGCGTATCTGAAACCAGAATACAGGATTCTACGTGTATTACAGAACTAGTTGCACCATCCGTATCTACGCGTTATTGGCTTCGAACATCTGGTTCCATAGAGTCCTCTCAAGCCGGTAAATGGGGCGTTGGTATTGTCCTTAGCACACGAGCTGAGGTTTGCTTAATTGAATGGATCCCTTTAAATAGTCGATTGTGTGCGGCACGTTTAAATACATCTACTAAAATCAAAGCAAAAAACCGTTATCATCGTTGCCTCTTCGTTGTATCTGCATATGCTCCTACCGATTGCAGCACAGAAGAAAGCAAGGACGCTTTTTACTCCGAATTAAGCTCCTTACTAAGTAAAGCACGAAGTTCGGATATAGTCCTGGTTATGGGTGACATGAATGCTCAAGTTGGTCGCTTAAGCAACACAGAATTTCATTTAGGTGGAAGATACACTCTAAGCTCGACTCGCAATGATAATGGTGAACGGCTTTTGGATAGCTGCGCTGAACATAGACTATATTTAAGTAGTACAAATTTCAGACGTAGTGTTAAACGTTGTGCTACATGGCGTCCTCCAGCACCCGGACAACGGTGGACTCAAATAGATCATGTAGCAATTAGTTATAGATGGCGTGGTTGCATCCAGGATTGTCGCTCTTTTTGGAACACTTATGTCGACTCGGACCATGCACTTATCCGTTGTAGATTTGCTCTAAAATTTGCCGGGAAAATAATTAAGAATAAACCCCAAATTGATGTAGGCAAACTCGAACAACCGTCCATCCGACAAAACTATGAAAATATTCTTAAGGCTAATCTAACTGGTCTGAATAGCGAAAATCCGAATATACTTTGGTCCAAGATAAGTTCCACTATGCACAATGCAGGTACTACTGTATGTGGCATAGCAGGCCCCCGTAGAAATAATCACTGGCTCTCTGTAAAATCTGTGGAGATACTCGAAATAAGGCGCCAAATTCCACCTGGCTCGACTCATAATAATACCCGTCGCAATATAAGACGCCAACTTAAGCGCAGTCTAAAAGGCGATCTCGAAAACTTTTGGAGCAGAAAGGCTGAAGAAATGGAAGTAGCTTTCGCGTCAGGTAACAGTCGCTGTTTGTTCCAACTTATACGCACAACAGGTCCGAGAAAGTTAAAAGTTAGCGAAACTATAAATGATAGTAACAACGAATTAATAACCGATAAAATAAGTCGTCTTGACAGGTGGGCTGAACACTTTAGAGATCAATTTTCTTGGCCACCCGCGTCAGTTCCGCTTCCCGAAAGCATGTCTGCATCAACAGTGTGGAATGTTAGTCTCGAAGAACCATCCGAGTTAGAAGTACGCGATGCAATCCTATCTCTTAAGCGCCGCAAAGCCGCCGGCCCCGATGATCTGCTTCCGGGATTGTTTAAGGATGGTGGCGATATAATTTCAGGAGCGTTTTTCATTCTATATGGAATGAGGAAACCGTACCACTTGACTGCAATGAGTCGACCATCATTCCCATCTTCAAAAAAGGCAATCGTAATTCGTGCGATAACCATCGTGGTATAAGTTTGACTCCGATCGTATCAAGGTTATTTGCTTCGATTATCCTACGTCGTCTTAGCGCTTCACGTGAATCACAAACAAGAGAAGAACAGGCCGGATTCCGCGCAGGACGAGGTTGTATGGATAATATTTTTACGTTAAGGCAAGTTCTGGGCAGGACATGCGCATCCGCAAACGGTGTACTGGGTTTAGGAACGACGTTCGTTAATGAGCAAATTTTCATTTAAACGTTGCTGCGTTGTATGCACGGTGTTGGTTTCGGTGCTTTACAACCAGCAGTGGTGTTCGTCAAGGTTGTCCACTTTCCCCATTTTTGTTTAATTTTGTAATCGATGCTAATATGAACAACACTCTCTCACACATTCAGGACGCTGGAGTTGAAGTTCTCCCGGGAGATAAACTAGTCGATCTTGACTATGCGGACGATATCGTACTATTATTCGACAATCAGCATGCCGCCCAGACCACCTTAAATAGATTATCAAACGTTGTTCCGTCTTTCGGTATGAAATTCGCACCCTCTAAATGTAAGATACTGTTACAGGATCACCCACCACTCCCTCCAACGTTGCGACTGCAGAATGAGGATCTTGACATAGTCGACAGGTTTACATATCTTGGGAGCTCTATCAATAACGTAGGCAATATGTCCGACGAGGTGAGAATACGGATCGTGAAAGCTAGAGTAGCTTTCTCGAACCTTCGTCATTTATGGAGAAACGCGAATATTTCACTTTGCCTTAAAGGTCGTGTTTATAATGCATCTGTACGCGCAGTCTTACTATACGCTAGTGAAACGGCCTCTTAGAGTTGATGATCTGAGACGCTTACAGGCATTCGATCATCGTTGTTTGAGAAGTATAGCACATGTTGGTTACCAACAACGAATAACTAACGTTGACATCCGTAGACGTATTTTGGATCTGACAATAAGTGCTCGTCTTTAGAAAAGCAAATAAGGCTCCATCAACTTCGTTGGCTCGGTCACGTTTTGCGTATGCCCTCATTCCGATTGCCCAATAGAGCTCTGTTCTCTCATCCAGCACCAAATTGGCGTAAGAAACAAGGTGGGCAGATTTTGACATGGCAGAAACAATTAAAGTCACTTACATCCAAATTGGGTAGTATAGGATCCACTCGTCTGCCGGGATGGGGTCCTCGTGCACATCACAGTTCTTGGTTAGAAACTCTTAGCGATATGGCAGCGAATCGAGCTCAGTGGCGATCTTGTTGCAAATGTATATTAGAATCATCTTCGTAGCTTTCTTTTCTTAGTAGGGCAAAGTTAGCTGCGAAGTTCGGTTTGTTTATGACGTGATACGGTGAAATCCGCAAGGAAGCTGTGTTGCTGATGTCGCCTTGCCCGAATGCTAACTTGGCCATAATGGTGTTGTGGAGAGGTTTAGTTTGCCTCATTTCTGTGAGTTATCCTGATAAATTTACTCATAGTAGCAAGGTTTTCCTTCTCTCTCTACCCCTCTCCCTCTCTCTTAAATCTCAATAATAATTTATCTAAATTCACTTATATACTTTTTTTTCACTCCTTATGGTTATATGGCAGTGAAACATTAGTCACTTGACTTTTGTGTAGCTGGAAATGATGATGATTACGGAAGATCGAAAAGCACCAAAACTTGTGACAGGCGTTAGTATTTCTATGGTGTGGGACTGGTTAGATGTAAAGGGATTTGTAGTTATCTCATGCTCGCAAACTTAATTTAAAGAAACAAACAAATACTTTAAAATAGCGAAAGAATTTTTAATGAAATTGAGTGAAATGAGAGACAAGGATAATCAATTCCAAGATGCTTAATGTCGCAGCCTACATTCGTAAGAATATTAAGGGAATACATCTAAAGTGAAGTAGAATTAGCTGAAGTTGTATTTAAACATTTCCATGCAATTAACAGAAAAGAATAAACGTAAGCTATGAAACAAGTGTAAATTAATGTATAATATGTGTTTATTGTCGATTTTGCCTTGTTTTAAAGCTGAATTGGCCATAATGATGGCGAGTAGCGGTTTAGCTGCTACACTTCAGTGTTATCCTAGCAACTCTCACTCATAAATCTCCCTAATAATTTTGGTGCCTAAATTATTTTTGTGGTTAGTAAAAAATTTCCTGTTTTTGTTGTTATTTTTTTCTTTGTTATATGCCAATGTAACATTAGTTACTAATGAGTTTTGTATTTCTGTTCATGATGATGATGAGAAAATATAAGGGAACAAAGCTCAAGGTGATATCTAATTTAATCACCACATCAATCTCTTACTTTGAAATAAAATACATAAGATTCTTCCAATCTTCTTTTTCTGCTAATAGACAAGGCTTCAATGAAAATTTAGTATAGGGATGTCTTCACTTCTGATACGCCTATAATATTCATAGTTAATCTTATTCCAAATTATTTTGTAGTTAATCATGTCTATCTATTGTGGTGACATATTAAAATGCATTTACTGCCTCCTTGATCTATCTGATCATTTTTTTGTGGGTGCCTGGCTAAATCCGATCTGTAAATGTGTCCATGTTCTCTTTTTTCCTTAATTAGGCGCAAGGTCTTCCACGCAAACTTATAAAAATGATCTTCGAGCGATATTTTATAGACCTCCAACGTGATACAAGGCTTCATTTCAGTAGTTTATTGCTTAAATTGAGCGTTTGCGTCAATAGAAGTCAGTTGTAATATTTACCTCCTAACGTTCTAGTTTTAATTTTATATTTAGAATCTGACATTACCATGCATTTTGCAGTCCCCTTTTTTTATCCTCATAATTCTGTGCAGATTTAAAGTAAAATTTATTTATTACTTCATTTTTGCAGCTTCCATTATTTAATGTGGATATCCATTTTATTTTAATAGCTGTATAATTCTTCTCAGTTCTCCTTGTCTATATTTCAAATCATCTATTTTAAGACCACTTGTTATCAGAGATTGTTAACTGTCCAAATTTCGTAAAATACGAAGTAATCTACCATAAAATAATGTTAACACTGGATTGGATACACTTCCTATAAACATTTTTTTCCTAAAATCGAGACATTAATTCTAAGTTTGACACCAAATATTGCAATTTACTTTTTATAAGGCCTGTATAGGCACACTACTGCCATCAATCCATCGACTGTTCTCTTCTATCTGGGAACAGGAAGTATGCCCGTCAGACTTCGGAATGTCAATCCTGCTACCGTTTCCCAAAAAGGGTGATAGATCAAGGTGCGAAAACTACCGTGGTATCAGTCTTCTCAACACCGCATCCAAGCTGTTGGCGTCGATTCTATTGAACCGCTTCTGTAATGAGCGGCATGCCCGTACCCGTCTCAATCAGGGTGGATTCCACCCAGGCATAGGCTGTGTTGATCAGATCTTTACTTTAAGGCGAGTTTTGGAACATCGCAACGAATTTCAACAACCAACCGTCGCTTGTTTTATTGATTTCCGAGCTGCTTTTGACTCTGTTGATCGCGACTCCCTTTGGAACATCATGCTGCTCGACGGAATGCCCATAAAACTCGTCAATCTGATCAAGGCCTACTATGCAGCCACCAAAACCAGAGTACGTGTTTACGGAGAAGAATCGGATGAATTCAGTCTGCGCACTGGGGTTCGACAAGGATGTCCCTTGTCACCCATATTGTTCAATTATGCGGTTGACTGGATTCTGAGCAACGCGCTAACTGGGTTCCGAGGCGTTCAAGTATCAAATAACCTATGGCTGACGGATGTTGATTACGCAGAAGATGTTGTTCTCCTTGCTGACAGCTTTGGGAGCATTCAAACCGTTTTGGATCAAGTGGCCCAGTTTTCATCAGCCGTTGGTCTGGAAATCAATGTTGACAAAACGAAAGCCTTCGCCATCGGTGTATCTTCATCTGATGAGCAGCTCACGGTGTACGACAGCCCAATCGAAACAGTCGACGATTTTACGTACCTTGGCTCAAAAATACTTCCAACTGGTCAAGCAAAGAATGAAGTCCGAACACGCATCGACTGTGCCAGACTTGCTTTCTTACAATTGAAGAACTCACTTTGGAGAAGAAGTGAAATCAGCCTCAAAACGAAAATCCGAGTCTACCAGGCTACTGTTCGCCCTGTGCTACTGTATGGCTGTGAGACTTGGCCATTACGTTCTGAGGACTCCAAAAAGCTTGAAGTATTCGACCATTGGTGCCTTAGGTACATCACAAAGACAAAATGGATGGACCGGGTGTCGAACGCATCTGTTCGTCACCAATGCGGGGACATCATGCAACTATCCGTCTGGATCCAACATCGTCGACTTCAATGGTTCGGGCACGTACTACGCAAACCCGAAGACGAACTGGTACGGCAGGTGATGAACCCAGGTCAATGTGCAAACTGGCGCCGCCGCCGAGGTGGGCAACTGAAGACATGGCTTGCAACAATCAAATCGGACATGGAACTCCTAGGTTTACGTAATGTTTATGGTCCGCGTCACTGGGAGCGTCATTGGCCCTCTTTATGTTCCGAAATGGCTGCCAACCGCCCGGCATGGAGAGGTTTAATCCGGGATATCAATGGAGCCGGCTTATCCTCCAAAAGGAGTCAGCCG